>JAEANM010009990.1:0-16044 GCA_017656035.1 Myanophis thanlyinensis
AATTAAATTAAATTAAATTAAATTAAATTAATATTATTTTCCTCCAAAGTAGATTTTCTCTGTAACATTTGTCTATGGAGGTTCTCAATCATCCAGGTCATGGTTGTCGCAAAGGTGTTTTTTCAAGGGGCAACTGGACTTTCTGGTTTTTCTTTGAAGACATTTCACTTTTCATCCAAGAAGCTTCTTCAGCTCACAGCTGAAGCAACTTCCTGGGTGAGAAGCGAAACGTCTTCAAGTTGCCCCTTGAAAAAGCACCTTTGGGACTTCTCCAACATTGATTCCTTGCTGTAACCTTCCATAGACGATGTGTGGATTTCAGTTCTCAGAACTTTCCAACTAATGTGGCAGCTCCAAGGAATCCTGAGTTTAAATCAACTCAACCCTAGACTGTGTGACAGGGTTGGAAAAAATTGCTTTACAACAAGCAAAGCCTCTCAGCTGTTCATGGAGAATATAAATACTAAATGATGTAACCTGCCCATTGCAGTGAATCTGCTATTACCACTTTTGCATGATTGTTATCTTTATTATTATCAATGCATGACCCTTCCTGCAACTTATCTAATCACCTAAACTAATACAGCAGTGATAGACTTTAATTAAGAGGTGCTCTGGGCTGTGGGAAGGCATTTCCTCTTGGATAAAGCAGCCTTATAGGGAACTTCTTATTTCCCCAGTCACTAAAACAAGAATTGACAAAAATATATGTAGCCCTCTCACATGTATATAATCCCCAGCCTTCCCCAGAATCATGCAGCTAGCATTCAGTGGCAAAATGCCAACTTTGGATGATATTTTGGAGCAAAATAAAAGCTTAAAAGAGATCTGAAACTTCCACTAGGCTTCAGGCAGAGATTTATTTAAACAAAATGCAAAACCAGGAAAAAACTATATTGTCATTTACAATGATTTTTAACCCATATTTTCTCTGTGATTTTTAGGCCGGGGAGTGGGGAACCTTCCCCAAAAAAAAAAAAAGAAATAAATTGGGTCTGGCTGTAAAAGTTTACAGAAAATAACTTCAAATTCCAGGGAATAACTTGATCCTGAGCAGCAGCTTTGGGGGAAGCAATAGCAGTGGGTTGGAGGGCTAGAGAGAGGGTGGATATCTGGAAAACCTCAATGCTCAATCAACTTCTGTATGTCTGGATTCAACCTATTTCATTTATTATAGGATGGGACACCTCAGGAAAGATCTGCATAGTTTCTGTTTAGTTGAAGACCAGGAACTACATTACACTTGAAGATGGAAGTGTTTACTTTAAACAGAAAATTTGGGAGAAATGTTTTTCTGAGTCTTTTGTATTTTGAATGAAAAGAAATTTTCTGTTTCATGATTTTCCATGTTTCACTGTTCTAGCTTTGGGTGGGTGTAATTAGGTCAAAAAGAAAATTTTCTGATTTTTCTTGAAGAATTTAGTTCATGGAAGGTGAAAGAAGGCATTGTTTATTTATTTTAAATTGAAAACTGGTAATCATCATTTGAATAAATGTACTGTAATATTTCTCAGATCTTTGTGTGCCTTAGTCTTCCTAATTACTGCCCATTACCACAGCTGCTTAATGTTATAATCATTAACTGTGGGAAATATTTTCCACCTAGTAACACAATCCAGTGGAAATTAAAAAAAATAAGGCTTTGAAGTATTAAACTTGTAAGGGCAAGTTTGGAAATGAATTTCTTTAAACTTGTGTTGACAGTATGTTTGGAAATAGTAGCTTTTGGTCAGTCATATTACTACAAATGGAAAATGTGGATTTTGAGAACAGTTCATGGAACAGAAGTTTGGGGGAATCAGTGGCATTTTTGGAAGTTTAAGATATAAATGATTCGGGACTGTAGTAGATTAATTGCTATTCCAATATTCCACCTTCTTTTATCATAGTATATACTGTGAAGCTTTTTCATTTGAATATTTTTTATCTAGTAAACCAGTGCTTTGTAACCTTACCATTTTAATATGTATGGACAATGAACATTGCATGTTAGAGTATTCTGGGAATTGAAGTCCACACATCTTAAAATGGCTAAGGTTGGGAAACAGTGTAGTAGACAGTGCTTCTTTGTTAAGATGAAATATGTGGGTGTTGCATCAGTTATGAAGAGCATTTAGGTACCTCAATGACATCACTTCCTCTGTGTGCATTGGTGTCTGATCACTAATCCATCCAGCTGTGTGGTCTACAGTAGGGATTAGGAGCAGGATGTGTGCAGATACCAGGCCTCCATCATATATTTGCCCCAGACCGATCCACCCACCCATTTATTTCATAGAAAAGGGATACCTTTTTTTGAAGAAAAATTGATAAATGGCCTTGTGGAAAGACAATAGAAATATGATATGAGTGCAATATTAAGAGAGTCTAATTTTTTTTAGCAGTTTGGCAATCACTAATTTACCCTGGTAGACATTGGGTCTCAAGAGTTGTTTTGCATTCTTAATCAAAGATACCAAGAATTCTGTAATTTTTTCACATGTAGTGTGTTCCTCTCTTTATATGTTGGTGAATGTGGAGGTGTTTGCAGTTCTTGAACATTTGAAAGAAACATGCTGCAATTCATAAATGTGCATGCCCTTGGAATCCAATGCTATAAATATGAATTTGGGATTGCATCCAGATATAAAATATTTTGGTGAAGTAAATAAATACTAGTTATCACAACAGAGTTTAAGATGAAAAATAATCTCCACACTCACCGGCAAGCTGAAACACCTGGGGCTCAGCCCACCCCTATGTCGGTGGATCTCCAACTTTCTAACTGGGAGACCACAGGCCATAAGGATGGGCGGACATGTCTCAACATCACTCACCCTCAACCTGAAGCCCCCCAGGGCTGTGTTCTGAGCCTCCTGCTATATTCTCTATACATGTATGACTGCACGGCCACTATAGACACCACCACCACCATCAAATTTGCTGATGACACCATTGTGGTGGGCCTAATCTCCAACAACAACGAGACGGCCTACCTACATGAGATTAGAAATCTGGAGAACTGGTGTCAGAAAAACAACCTCCTCAACGTCAGCAAGATGAATAGCTGATAGTGGACTATAGTACAAAGTATAAAAGAACATACCAGACCCCCGTCATCAACAAAAGCTCAGTGGAGAGAGTGGACTGCTTCAAATACCTATGAGTCCACATCTCACCGAACCTGACATGGAACCGACACATCGACATTGTGGTGAGAAAGGCCAGGCAACGTCTATACCATCTTAAATGACTGAGAGACTTCAGAATGCCCCCCAAAGTGTTTGGGAACTTCTACTCCTGCACAGTGAAAGCATCCTGACAGGGAACATCATTACCTGGTTCAGAAACAGCACCATGCAGGATAGGCAAGCCCTAAAGAGAATGGTGCGCATAGCAGAGAGCATTATCCACACCAAGCTCCCTGAACTGCACTCCATATACAACAAACAATGCCGAACCACAGCCAGGAAGATAATGATGGACCCCAGCCACCCCAACAATGGACTATTCGCTATGATGCAGTCAGGAAGATGCCTCCACTCCCTGAAAGCCAACACAGAGAGACTAAGGAGAAGCTTCTTCCCACAGGCAATACGGACCATAAACCATAACAACCCAGCACTAAACAGTATTCCCATAATCTACTTCTTTTAATCACCCCCTAACTTATTCTCCTACCCTGTCTATACTATTACCTCTTGCTTTACTACCTACGGTCGCAAGCAATCGTATACACATTTCACTGCATTTCATAGCATGTATGACTGTATATGTGATGAATAAAATTTGATTTGATATGAGAGGTGATTTTGAATCTGAAGCGCTTTATTAATATTCACTAGCTTCTAATTTCTCCTCTATTGATTATGGCTTATAACATGAGATTCCAGATATTCTTTAATTAAACTTACTATCTAAATTTATTTTAGTGTGGCTTAATTCTACAATTGAAATGGATAGATCATTTAATTAAAAAGCTGAAGTCAAAAGTATACAAAAGAATGGAGTCTTTAAATTCACATAATTCTTTATAAGGTCTTTTGATGTGATACATATTTCACTGCATATCGTACCATGTATGATTATGTGTGTGACAAATAAAATTTTACTTTTACTTTGACTTTGATTGACTTCCCTATACTACTGAATTGGATCTCCAGGATAAGAATCACAGGATAGTGTCCTGCAGTGATTTTTTACTACTATAAACTAACATGGTCTTCCATTAGTATCTGTATGCAAGTTTGTTAGCGAGTAGATGGTATTTGTTTCATGAACTCT
This sequence comes from Myanophis thanlyinensis, assembly GCA_017656035.1. Classification (NCBI taxonomy): domain Eukaryota; kingdom Metazoa; phylum Chordata; class Lepidosauria; order Squamata; family Homalopsidae; genus Myanophis; species Myanophis thanlyinensis. The sequence goes on from JAEANM010009990.1 coordinate 4,264, forward strand.
TGTGTTGATATGTGGTCCAATGTTGGCTTGAAAAACATGACAGATCGCAATGATGGTGCAGGGGTTAAGGTGTTGGTCAGGTACCAGAGAGATTCAAGGCCAACCTCAGCCTTGGAAATTCACTGGCAATTTTTGATGATACTTTCCTGTCTAGTTTATAGGGTTGTCAAGGAAAATGGGAGGAGAAAGTGCTTTGCATGTTGCCTTGAGTAACATGAATGAAAAGAGTAGAAATTTAATAAATAAATAAAACATGTAAAATCAATTTAGGTGACAGAGGTAGAACAATGGATTACTTTGTGGCATAACCTGAAGTCCAGTCTTAACAAGATGGAAATATTGACGATGCCTGGATGTGAATAAGCAGACAAGCCCAGCTACATATCTAACTCAGCTGTACAGACTCTAGTCTAAAGTATCAGCTAGAAACCTAGAGAAATGCAAAACTCTTAAAACAAGATATTCTCATAACTGCTAAATCCCTTATAAGATTTTTCCAACTCCCCATATTCAGGTAAGTTGTTGGGAGTTTGGAAGAGGAGAACAAGGATTTTTTTTAAAGACACAATGCAGAACTGCCAGGAAAAAACAGCAATAAGTTGCTGGATGAAACCCTGGAATCCTATTGGGTTTTTTCAACTCCTTTTGGCTCAGATCCAAATTTAAACTTCCAGATTAATTGTTTGTTTAAGATAATTTATATGCTGTGTATATGCTCAGTTCTTTTGCATTTTATACAAAGTGACTTTATATCAGAGGGCATTCTGATATAAGAACATACTCTGTTACGTTCTATCGGTTTAAATTTCTTATGCTTTGGAACAACTGTAATGTTACCTTCCCCCCTCCCCCCGTGATTATGTTTTGCATGGGACTACCTCAAATTAAAAAGGACATGTTATGTTTTCTTTTTTTCAAATGATAATGCTGAATTACAATACAATTCACTCCCGGCCTACTTTCCTGATATGGGAGAAGTCCTTAGCCATCAAACTGAAAATTATAAGGGCCAGAAGGTAGGACTATAGAATCTGCATCATTCTTCCTTCTTTTTTCTTCTTGATGCTCAAGAAGGCTGAGAGAAAATCCTACCAAATGCATCCATGTTAAGAGAGAAGACTTCAGAATCCAGTCCCCTATGATAGATGGTATCAGCGGTAGTACAAAGGCAGGACAGATTATTTGAAAATAACAGGACTTTCCAGAAAAATCTCCCATCTTTCACCATATAGGCGAAATAATCTCCAATTATATTAAATACCAACTTTGTATCTACCTAGAGATACTTGGTAGCCGTGGTGGAATTCTAATATTTTTACTACCGGTTCTGTGGGCGTGGCTTGGTGGGCGTGGCTGGGGGGGTCATGTGACCAGGTGGGCAGTTTCTGTAAGCAGGGCAATAAAGATTAGGCTAGAAACAACACCAGGATGTTTTTTCCCTGCCTTCCTTACAGGGTTAACTCTGTAAAGTGGAAAAAAACAAAAGGAGATTTCTTCTAACAACCGATTCTCCAAACTGTTTAGAAATTTTACTACTGGTTCTAACGAACCTGCTAGAACCTGCTGAATTTCACCTCTGCATGGTAGACTTAAGTCTTTCCATCCCTTCAATTCAGTAGTCCTCTTCTATTTTTTTCATTGTGTTTCATTTTTTTAAATGTACAACATTCAATTGTAAACTGCTGAATACCATCCAAATTACTGAATGGCAGGACATCAATGTTTATAGGCTAAATAAATAACTATATATCCTATTCTTTCTCAAATATAAATTTTTATGAGTTCTACTTTGCAATAAGTATGGCAGGTATGATAAACTCAAAAAAAAAAAAAAAGATTTAAGACTTCAGCAAAAGAGAATGTGAATCAGATCCATAAATTGAAATACTATAATGTTACAAGTTCATGCCTGGTAATCAACACATCTTTTAATGTGCTGAAACATTCTGGCACAGGGATTTAACATCTGCAGATGTTTTTGTGCTTTTGGAATATGGTGTGCATATGACTTAATGAGTTGATTACTGCGGTAGGTAACATCTTAAAATAATGGGAAAAACTAAGAAGAAATAAGGCATCTAGGATGCTCTCCTCCCTCCTTTCAATCCAGTGGGAAGTTTTCTTTTCTTTTTGTAATGGATTTGTGGCAAGTTCTGAAAAGCTGCTTCCAGTTGGACAATCCCTTAGTGGCATGGTTGAAAAGTAAACTTCTCCTTCCCAGCTTTTTGCATTTGCTAGATTGTGTTCATAAAGATGCCTCAGGGCATTAACTCTTTCCACACTAATTTGCAAAATAGGAGTATCACTTGTTACTTTCCCATTCAGTATTACATTGCCTGAACATAGATTGGGACATTAGGCTTCATGTGTCTGGGCTCAGTTCTTAAGTCGCCAGTAATGCACATCAAAAGCAACAACTTGGGAATCATTTTGGTGAAATGAATTATTTAATTTTATTAACAACTGGGCGACCCATGATGTTTCAGAGACATTTCCTTACCTAAACAGAGAAATAGAATGATCATGGGAGGGCAAAAAAAGCAGTGGGAGCAGGAGCAATTTCTGACTTCCTGCCAGCTTCCCCACTGACTTTGCTTGTGAGAAGTTGGCAGGGAGCATTGGAAATCACAATCACCTGACCGTGGCACTGCTGCAGTGGCCATAAGTTTGCAAATACAATTGAAATGTGAAGAGTCTTCAAATTTCAATTGCACAGAAGTAATGGGTTCTGGATTTAGATGCCTTGTTAGTCCATTTACTTCAAAAATTGTTGCCCTGCGATGCACCATTTGGGCTAATTGAAGGTTACAAACAAACAGGAAAGCTTAGCAGTGCATTAGATTGAGTGCGCTTTTCTACATCACTAAATTAGCTCATTGCTGAATTCTTGTGCTTTGTAATTGGCTTATATTTAAGAATATTTCAATCTCTCATTTGCATTATGGAAGCTCTTAAGATATGAGTTTGAAATGCAAGACTATACACAAATATATGTGTAGCCTTGCATCTCACTGTTTTTATGGTGAGTGTATGACACGTGGTTAAAGTAAAATGGATAGCTTTCCTTTTGACTATGAATTTGTATGTAGGTGACCTGTTTTGTGTTGCAAAGAAGATTGACAGGATATGAAAAGTGTTTGGTAGATAGTGGAACAAAGGAAATGCTATCCATTCCCCAGCTACTCTTCCGAAGCATAAAGATGGATTTTTGAAGTGGTTGTTTAGAGAAGGATGTGGTGACTGGACATGATTATTTGTCTTTTGCTTGATGGAATGACATCTCAGAAGGGTATCTGGGGCCTTTCTCAAACAGTACACGGTTAATTTCGATGTGAAAATCAAGCTGCTTCCTAATTAACTTTACTTTAAGAGCCTTTCTAAGTTTGTATGTTGCAATTATATAAACTGTTTAAGCAGGCTGTCCTTTATTGTTGTTTTGTTTATCAGTTTAAATGAGATAAGTGTATGATGTAAGGTTTTTAATTTAATTATTTGGGTTGCAGTTCATTCCACACTAATCTGGAGTACGTAACAGAAATTAGTTAGGGCTTGCTTGTTCAGCTGTCAGTTATGTGCCTAACAGCACGATGGGTTCATATTCCTGCAAAGTACGGTAATATTGAACATTGTTATAGAAACTTACAGCATGCTTGTAATAAATATCAGTTTTGTGTTAAGCAAATCCACCATTGTATGTTTACTTATAACCTATATTTGCTGTGGCATTTGATAGTCCTCTATCATCCCTCGTTTAAGCAATGCTTTTCTTCCAACTTCTGATGATGATTCTCTTCTATTACTTTATCTGACATATAGGTAGTCCTCGACCTGTGACCACAATTGAGTCCAAAATTTCTGTTGCTAAGTGAGATAGTTGTTAAGTGAGTTTTGCCCCATTTTATGACCTTTCTTGTCACAGTTGTTAAGGGAATCACTGTTAACTTAGCAACAGGGTTGTTAAATGAAACTGGCTTCCCCGTCGACTTTGCTTGTCAGAAGATCTTAAAAGGGGATCATATGATCTCGGGACACTGCAACTGTCATAAGTATGAGTCGGTTTCCAAGCAGTCAAATTTTGATCACGTGAACATGAGGATGCTGCGACGGTCGTAAGTGTGAAAAACGGTCGGACATAACTATTTCCCTGCCCTTGTAACTTTGAACGATCGCTGCATGAATGGTTGTGAGTCGAGAACTATCTGAATAACACAATCTTTTAATTTGTTCGCTGCATTTTGAGCAAATAATTAGGCTTCTCAAGCAACTGAGTAAATTTAGTGATTCAGTATCGCGACCTGATAGTTGGCAAAGTGAAAAAGATTCTTTCTCTGGTTGCTGCAAGTTGTTTTCATTTGCCACAGGCAACTATCCTGTTCCTTTTGGGCTCCGGGAACCTTAGTGACTAGGAAGCTGTCAGGTATATAATGCATTTCCAGTTCAAGATGCTATCGCCAGATGTATCTGAGTTATGCTTGGAGGAAGCTTTGCATTTCATCAGCTTTTGGCATGAAGAAGAAGGAAAAAGTGCTCTGCCAGCATCAGAGAGAGACTGAAAATTCCCAACAATTAAAAGAGTCAGATGATTCTTAGGTTATGAAACATAGCAATTTACAGTGTGGAGACATTGCTGGCTTTGTTGTGAAGCGTGAATAACTGAAATTAGGGAAGAGGCACTGTAACACAATGGGGCAACAATGTAGGGTGTGTAATTCTAATACTTCATTTATAGCAAGGGTGATGACATCATGTACACTTGCCAGGGCTAGGGAGGTAATAGCTGTGAACACTCTGAAGCCATGATGGAAAGAAAAAAGTCTTTTCTTCCTTTAGAAAATATGTAATTAAGGGGGGGAAATTGAAGTACCATATTTCTCGGACTGGAAGACGAACCTGACTATAAGATGGACCTAGATTTAGAAGAGGAAAACAAGAAAAAAAAAGTTTTTGGCCTCCGCCCTTTTTCTGGTCCGTATTTGGGCCTTTTTTCAGAGTGCACAGAGACCAAAACATGGCCAGTGAGTGGGTGGGGCTTTGGCAATATTTGCTTTATAAGATGCACAGATATTTTCACCCACTTTTGGGAGACAAAATAGTGTGTCTTATAGTCTGAAAAATACAGTATATGCCAATATATCTTTCCCCAAGACCTTTTACCGATCATGTGTCAAATTTGCTAGTTCAAGAATGAAAGTATGTATTATGTATGCCTTGGTTTATTCATAACATTATCATATTTAATATGGTAGTTATTAAATGTAAAAGCAGAATTTAGCAATTAAGTATTAATGGAAACATTTATAAAATGTTATTACTGTTTAAGTTGTAGGACCCTTTAAACCCATGCTTTCTATATTTTTATCAGATTAATCTGTTGACACAACAAAGTTGATCCTATCAACACTTATGTCTTTTTCTTTGACTGTTTTAGAAAATGGTTTAGAAAAAGTTGTGAAAGCAAGGAAAAGCAAGAAGATACCTTGCATAAAGTTGTGGTAGCATAGAAGTTAAAAAGTAATATTGCATGATAACACTGCCCACTGGGCAGTTCGATTCTGACTGGCCCGGGGTTGACTCAGCCTTCCATTCTTCCGAGGTCAGTAAAATGAGGATCCAGATTTTGGGAGGCAATACGCTGATATTTGTAAACCACTTAGAGAGTGCTATAAAGCACTTTGGAACCATGTATGTCTTAAGTATTATTGTTATTGTTGTTGACATTAATATCTAGGAAAATCCTGGAAAAGATAATTAAACAGAGGATTTGTGAACAATAAAAAACAAATGAAGTGATTACTAGAAGCCAGCATGGGTTTATTAAAAGCAGATCATGCCAAATAAATCTTGTTGCATCTATTAAAATAAAGTAAATTATATTAGCGGATCAACAAAATGCTATGGATATAGTACACTTGGACTTCAGCAAGACATTTGACAAAGTAGACCACAACCTATTTCTTGGAAACATAGAACAATGTGTGGATAGACAGTACTACCACCAGATGGATTTGTAATTGGCTGACCAACCACACTCAGCGAGTAGTCCTCAACATCAACCTGGAGGGAAGCATGCAGTGGGGTATCTTAAAGCTTGTTCTTGGACTCAGTACTCTTCAACTTCTTTATAAATGCTATAGATGAAAGGATAGAAGGGGAACTTATCCTATTTGCAGATGACACCAAGCTGGAGGAAAGTGCTAACACCTTGGAAGAGAGGCTCAAAATCTTCTAAGGACCTTGCCAGACTTGAACACTGGGCCCTAAGTAACAAGATGCAGTCAGTGGTGAGAAGTAAAGTCCTGCATTTAATTATGAAAAAAAACAAATTCATGGATACAGAAATAAGTGGTGCCTGACTCAACAGTAGTAACTGTGAGAAAGGTCTAGGTGTCCTAGTAGGCAATCACTTAAGTATGAGCCACAATGTCCTGCAGCTGCCAGAAAAGCCAATGCAATCCTAGGCTGCATCAACACAGGGATAGCTTCAAGATAATGAGAAATGATAGTATTAATTTACACCTCACTGATGAGACTACATTTGGAATTCTGTGTCCACTTCTGATCACCATGATACAAAAAAGATGTTGAAACCCTGGAAAATGTGCAGAGAAGAGCAACAAAAATGATAAAGGGTCTGGAGGCTAAATCGTATGATGAATGGTTGAGGGAGCTAGGTATATACGTATAGCCTATTGAAGAGAAGGCTTAGAGGACACTAGTCTTCTAGTACTTGAGGGGCTGTCATAAAGACAAGGGGATTGTCTTATTTTTTTTTTAAGGCCCCAGAGCACAGGACAAGAAATAATGGGTAGAAGCTTTTTAAAGAAAGATCCAACCTAAAAGGAAGTAGAATTGCTCTGACAACAATTAATAGTTTGCTTTCTGGAGTTGTGGGTACTCCATCACTGAAGGTTTTCAAAAATAGACTAGGCAGCCATTGGACTGGGATGGTATAAGGCTTCTGTCTTGAGAAGGGGGTTGGACTGGAAGACCCAAGGTCTTTTCCAGCCCTATGATTTTATGAAAGGAGACTGGATAAGGACTTTCCCAAGATCACACACAGAGTTTCATAATAATCAGAGATGTGAACCCATGTCTCACTGTGGTCTTATAGATGCACACATCCATCTGTAATGCAGCAGGCAAGTCCAGATGCACCCACAATGGTTTTTCTGCTGAGCTATTGGTTAGATTATGTTTCATGAATTTTCCTCCTCTATGCAAGAGCCAATGCAGTTGGTCAAGCATTTCCTTGAGCTGGAGTATAAAGCCAAGTATGCATCCCATTTAAAGTCATGCAGCCTGGTTGGGCGGTCATGGCAGGTGGCAATCCATTTGTGCTGCTTGGCATCCAGGCAGATGCATGTGAATGAGAGCCTCTTCAGCTTCCTTGGCAACAAAGTGGGTTCCTCCCTGAACCAAACAGAGAATTGAAAAAATAATTGTATACAAGTTTGAATGAGTGCATGAAAAGCAAGAAGTGGATTTTTCCCCAGGAGACACGGTGTGGAAGCAACAGTTCTTCAACCTTGCTGCCTGTTGGTGGTCTAGTAATATAATTAGCTCTGCAGTCATGAAGTTTAAAATGTCTCATTAAAAGAAATAAAACAAAGAAATACTAAATGTTCTTAATAAAAATTAAGTCTTATAAAAGTATCCTTTCAGATACTTGTACAATAATGAAGAACAGTAGGGCTCCCAAGATTGATTTCTACAGGTTTTTTAGTTCTCATGTTTTTAGGAATTAACTTGCTTTTTTTTAACCATTACACATATCCTTAACTTATATTTTTCTTTCTGTTAATATCTAACTAAACTGAGGGAGGTAAAACAACTGGTTGCTAAGGCAACCAGAATTCCCCTCTTGTGGGATTTTGTGGCCTGGCATTGTGAGAGCAGAACTTTAGAAGGAAAAGCTGGATATAGTATATTGATTTTTTTTTAAATGGGAAACTCTCCAAAAGATACCTCGTTAAAGCAATTAAGTTGGTTTCTTTAGGAAATAGTCAAAGTGAACATTTAAACGAAATAAGCTTGCTTTTGACCAGTAGAAAATCTCCAGATAAAACATTGAATTAATTAATTGTACAGCTATTCCCTCTATTGAAATATAGATGGAAGTGAATATTACTGTATTCACTGAGAAACATTACATAGCCACCTATGGTTAAACTGTTCATATCACCAATAGGGTTTTTTTCTTCCTTTACTCCTCACTCCCAAGAGAAAGGGGGGAAGGAGAAAGGGAGAAAAAATTACCAGAACTTGAGTGGTGAAGTAAAAGTTAATTTCCAATCTCTGTGCGTTGAGGTACTGGTGCAAAGTATTGCTAATCTTATATTGGGATGGTGTTGAATGAGGAAATGAAAGAGGTATAGAGTAGAATCTGAAAGAGAAATTATTCAGAGCTTATTGAACATACCCTTATTAAGATTTTTTTTTTCTTGGTGTCTTACCAAAATCAGCTTCCTTGTAATTTAAACCGATTTATAACTTACAGTATATACAATTGTCTTCTGAAGCAATTCTGCCCCATCTTCTACCCTGCAGTCCTTCACATCTATCATGTCTTCACCTTGCTAAATGTGCCCAACACTTCCAATCTTTCTTTTTCCCAACTTCTTATCTTGGTTGCTGGCTTCTGGATATTCTCCAAGCTGTCAATGTCCTTCCTAAAATACAGTCCACACAACTCAATTTAACATTCTGGCTGCAGTTTGATTAACATGGAATAAAAAGGAATAATTACTTCCTGTGAGCCCTGAATCCTGTCCTGATATAACTTCTGTTTGCTATTCTCCACTCCTACCCCCATTTTGTGTGTCATCCACAAATTTGATGATTTTCTAGCCCCTCAACAAGGTCATTTATAAATATATTGAACAGAGCCCTACAGTGCACCACTTTACACCTCTCTCAAGCTTGACTGGAGCCATTGATATATATATATTTGAGGCTTACTGTTCAACTAGCTCCATATTCATCTTATGGTAGCATAATCATGCCCACATTTTGTCATCTTTGCTAGAATTTCATGAGTGACTTTACTCAAATGCTTTGCTGAAGTTACAAGTCCTTTGCATCCCTCCTGGTCAATTAAAACTTGTCATAAAATCAAAACAGGATAGGAGTTTGATGGACATGATTTGACTTTGAGAAACATGTGGTCACTTCATCCCCAACTTTCTGAGTACTTTTACCTCTTCTGTTTCCTTTTGGTTGGGATCAGATCTGGAAACACTGATCTACTTTTGTCTCACCTTCAGAAATTTGAAATGGTCAGCAAGATCACAGTGGAAATTTCGAACCTTTCAGTCTTAGCCATATTGTTTTCTCAACTGATGTCCAAGTAGATTAAATCAACCATTGCTCTCCTCCTGAATGTGTTCATTACTGGTCCAGGTGGGCATTCTCCAAATTGTCTTCCTGACTTGGCAGTTTATAACACACTCCCACAATAGTATACCATACAATAAAATACAATATCCTTGTATTCTTACCCAAATACTCTGGACTGGACTCCTATGCTCAGATTGTTGGATCACAATGCATGGATGCACTTTTTTCATATAAAAAGACAACTTTCCCTTTTATCTGGCTGGCTTTAAAAAAAAAAAAAAAGGTGTGTGTCACAGTTTATCACTGGGAAAATAAGAACATGTAGCACAGACTGCCCTAGGTAGATGCTAATGCAATCTCTGTCTTAGTCTAGCCTTGCTGGCTTGAGTCAATTTGGTTCATATTTATCTAGAATAGTTATTGGTCCTTGCTATACATGTGTAGTGTAGAATTAAGTCCATTTAAGAATCTTCTTCTTCCTAGTGTATTTTCGCAAGTGCAAGTCTGTTTAAGTCCATTTAAGAATATTTAGTTGAATAGTAGTAATATTGTATCATTGATAGGAATGTGTCTTTACAGGTGAGTCATTGTGACAGCAGATTTCTAGGTTTCTGTGTTAATAGAAATAACCCACTTAAAGAATAGAATGCTTTGAAGTGTTTATCAAAAGCCCACTTTCTTCCAATGAATTAATAAATGGCTCCAATACCTCTCGACTTCTTTGATCTGAGGTAAAGTATTCATGAAAAGCTAATGGCAACACTTTGCCTCAACTGATATGGAAACCTTTAATAGCATTAAATATTCTGTAATCATTTCAAAATGGGCTTCATTTTAGCATGCGCCTTGAGAGAAGCCCTAGAGCCGTGATGGCGAACATGTGGCATGCAGAGCCAACTTACCTCCAGCTGAGCATACACATGCGATCGAACATGCATACATGCGTGATTGCAGAGACCCAGCTGGTCTTCGGTCATCTGCTGTTCATGCACACAGTTGCAGCAGGAAATCCAGCTGGTCTTTGGAGCTCTCCTGCGCATGCACACACGATTGCTCATGTGTGCGTGAGTGCCTGCGTACAGAATGCATGCATTACATGTGCAAAAGCTGCATGCATGCACAGATGGTGCAGTTGCACATGCAGCGCATGTGGAGGAGCCACACGCAAGTGCAGATGGCACATGCAAAGCACGTACTTTTTGGCACTTGGTAAGTAAAAGGTTTGCCACCACTGCCCTAGAGCATTTTTATTTGACAAGTGCAGGAAAATGTGTTCCAGTTCAGAACACACGTAGCTCTTTCTAAATTCATCCCATCTTTCCATCTCTTCCTCACAATAGTTACACAGTATTCTGGGCCCCGGAAGCATACTAAATCCTCCTTGGCTTGGGACAATCTAGGAATGTGTTTCTTTTTCTAAATCTGTTTTGCTATTCTGCAAGTCTCCCCAGTCTTCATAAGTCTTCTTGCCAATATGCTCTACCAGTTTAGAAATACCCTAACTTGAAGAACTGAGGTCAATGTTGATAAGGGCAGGCAGAATCTTTCTTTATAATTCCTTCTGCAAAAAACTAAAGGGCCTGGCCCTGCCAGTTGGCCTAGGGTCCAAATGGGAGAGTTCCATGCTGGCCGATTCCCCTTCCTGCTCTGCTTTGTTTCTGCTTTCTACCAATTTTTTTTTTTTTTTGGTAATCATATTGATGTATTCTTCTTGTGTTCTTTTTCATTGTTTATTTCATTGTTCTATTGTCTTACATCTGTTCTGTTTACACTCTCTTTGTTTCTTCCTTTTTATTGCTGTAAAGCCACCTAAAGTAGCCCCCCAAGGCAAGATAAGTGGCAAATAAATTTAACAAATCAATAAATAAAGATCAGATCTGATCCAACATCTCATGTGCCAAATTGATGGGAGAGGACAAAACATTAATGAGCGCAAGGAAAATAAAATGCAGAATCAATGGATTGTTTATTTAGCTTTGGATTAATGAATTGCTTTAGTCAAGCCAGTTATAAATGGTGTGTGGAAACAACACCCATAGTCAATTCAATACAGCAGTAATGTATGATAGGAGAAACACAATATATTACAGTAAACAAATGCAATCAGTGTAATAAAATATTGGCTGACCAGTGCTTTTACTAATTAAAAACAGTTCACTATTGCAAATATTTGTAGAAGATTTGGGGATGTTTTAAAAATGTATATTTTTTATTTTATAAACTAACAAACATAAATGTCAAGGCATAGAGATACTTCTTTGTGTATTCTCATTACTTTTTCCATTTGAAGTATATAAAGCATATTTTATTCAGTTAATGGTTCTTTTCATGGCTGCTAAATTTATATTTTTTTAGTTCTCAAATGATTATATATATATATTCAAATCCCATAAGGGTATGGCCGGCTGATGAGAGCAAAATAAGCTTGAAATAGATCTATACCGG
>JAEANM010009991.1:0-16043 GCA_017656035.1 Myanophis thanlyinensis
TTTATTTATTTATTTATTTATTTATCCAGGAAGTACACTGATTTAATTAAATAGGACCGCTAACTATTGTAGTCTTAATAATCCAGTACATAGTATGGTGGATCTGGATATTAAAGTGAAAAAATTGAAAATTGGGTATAGATAGTTCTTGATTTACAAATTGGGAATAGAATCTCAGTCGCTGAGTGAAGCTGTCATTAAGTAAGATGCCCACATGACAGTATCATTCAATGACCATAATCCCAACACTCCCAATTGCAGTAATTAAGCAGTCTTTTAGGTTGTTAAGCGGATGGAGAAAACAGATTTTCAGTGGAGTTCCCCCTCCACACATGGAAGGGAGCTGACCTTTGCAGGCAACTCTTTTGCTCTATCCACTTAACAACTTAAAAGACTGCTTAACTACTTGCAATTGGGAGTGTTGGGATCGTGGTCATTGAATGATACTGTCATGTGGGCAAACAGAGTTCCTGATTTTTTGGATCTGATCTCTGCTTCTGCAGCCTGTCAAAGGAGTTCCTCTCCACTCACCACGCAGCCCTCTTGCTCTCAAAGGCTATCTGGGATGATGGGGAATCACAGCTCTGTGGCCTTTCTAGGAAAGCGAACAGAGAAAATTGCCAATGGCAGTCACATGATCACAAGGTGCTTGGCTACCAATCAGTCATAAGTACAAACAGGTTGCTAAGCACCTAGATTGCAATTGTATGAGTGGAATTTTGCAATGGTCAGAAGTGTTTTATGGGCCTTAAAGCATACACTCCATGGCTGTTGTAATTCTGGACCGTTGTTAAATGAAAGGTCATATGCCAAGGACTACCTTTGTCTTTGTCACAGAACGAAACTTGCAGGCTGCAGAAGGATAACTTTTGCAGAAAATCTGTTTGTCAGATATTGTAGAATTCTCCTTGAATCTGATAGTTTTGTCTGTGGTATTAGTTTCAGTGCCATCTTAATCTGGCACAATAACCATTCTTTTTACCTTGTACCTGTGTTAGAACATCCTAGAAGTTCACCATTGTCTAATGATACAGTAGGGACCTGCCTTTTAATTTATAAACATTCTGAAGTTTAAAGCATGTACTTCTAATGTGCAGACCTCGAAAACTAAGAAATGGATTTTGCTCCTGGCCCTTTCATTGGTTGCTTTCTGGATTACTGGGTCCTTGATATATTTTATCTCCCTGGTTAGTGGGGGTGGTAGGGAAGATGATGGACTTCCAGAAGCCATATTATGAAGCCCTTACAGCTTGTTGGGGCGGTCATATTGAAGTGAATAAACAGAGTGTTGAACTCTTCTTCCCTGGATCCGTGACTCATATTTCCTTTGTAGTTCCCTTAAACTATATATCCCTCCCACTCCCTTATGCCTCACCTCTTTTCTCCCTCCCACTCTTCTTTCTGCCTGACTTGATGGACTGGTTTGGGAAGTTCATTCCTGTCAAAGGAAGATTGATTTTTGTCTGCTTGAGGATCCCACATACCTGCCTTTGGGTGTGAAAGGTGGTATATCTGGCCTCTAATGCAGGTCACAAACAAAACACCACATTCTTTCCAAGGTCTGCTCACTACCCATTTACAGTACCTGTATTTGAGTTTTCTTGGTTGCCACATCTGTGTTTTTTCTTGCTTTTAACCATGGAGCTCTGATTTGAATTACCATTTTAAACTCAGTAAGGAATGGGCTGCAATTTTTTTGAAGGGGATAGCCTCTTCCATCTTGAATATTTTTATTGATCTATTAAAGGTGTCTTAAGTTAAAACAAGCTAGTGTTCTCCAGGCTAACGAAAGGAATTCTGGCAGGATAAGTCCGTAGTTCAGTAGGGCATCCAGTCTACTCAGAAAGGCTGCTTTAAAGGCTAACTCAGGGGTGTCAAAATCAAGGCCCGGGGGCCAGATTCGGCCCTCAGGGTACTTAGATCTGGTCTGTGGGGCCACCCTGGAAACAGCAAAGGACCAGCCCGTGGTGCTTCTGCCAGTGAAAACAGACTCCTGAGCTCTGTTTTCAGCTGCCATGGCCTCTCTGCCAGTGAAAATGGCACCAAGGAGGGCCGCACGCAGGTTGCAGGAGGCTGTGGCAGCTGAAAGAGGAGCTCAGGAGCCCATTTTCACTGGCAAGAGCACTCAGGCTACCACAGGTGCCCCTGATAGTGATTTTGAGCTCCCCCCCAAGATCAAACACAAACCTGATGTGGCCCTCAATGAAATTGAGTTTGACACCCGTAGGCTAACTCATTGCCTGTGGCCAGGCTGTGAGATAAGGCTGTGTTTGTTTGCTCCAATAACATGCAAATCTTAAACCTATTCAAAATGCTATTAAAAAACTTATGTGGTTGTGTTTTCTTTTTGATGCATACATATTACACAGGAAATAACAAACTCCCTTGTCTCAAAATAGCATGCAGAGGTGAAATTCAGTAGTAAATTTTCTAAGCAGTTTGGAGAACTGGTTATTAGAAAAAAATCTCCTTTTGTTTTTTCCACTTTATAGGGTTAATCCTGTAAGGAAGGCAGGGAAAAAAACATTCTGGTGTTGTTTCTAGCCTCATCTTTATTGCCCTGCTTACAGAAACTGCCCACCCAATCACATGACCCCCCCAGCCACGCCCACCAAGTCACACCCACAGAACCAGTAGTTAAAAAGTTTGAATTCCACCACTGATAGCATGCCTCATAAATATGGACTCCGTTCATGTTGGGCGCTACACCTCATTAGAACCAACACTAACTTCAAAGTGGTTTGACTTCAGCATGGGGGAATGACAATATTTTACCAATTACTCTTGTGGCATGATAGCATGAGACATAGCACATAAGACATTAACACAAGACATTTGTAACATGAAAGACAGCCAAACATATCTTTTATACTATAAAACAGATCTCAGTATCTGAAAATTCCTACACTTATTTTTTTTTTAAAGTAGTGTGATAAAAAAAATATATAGTATTTTGCCTAGATCTTTTATTGTTGTTGGGTTACTTCTTCATATATAATACATAAAATTTTAAAACCTTAGAAAAAAGGAAGTGGAAAATGAAGCTCCCCATTGATTTGGTTTGAATGTGAAAAATTGATATACTTCCATATCCTAAATTTACTTATTGGATCATATTTTGAATGAACTAATTTCCCTTTGTAGTAGTATCTGGTTCTTCTTTCTTTGGAAGGCTTTAATCCTGAATACATCTGAACTGCATCCTATAACATAAAGTATAAGTATATTATAATAAAGTATAAACAATCATTGCATTGCTCCTTCCCACTTATCTGTTCTACCAGTGTTCCTTTTGTGATGTCATAATCCTATGCTTGTGACCTCAAAGAAATATTTCAATCATTCATGGGAATGATTGTTCTGTTAGCAAACACCAAGTTAATAATCTTGCCAAATGAATCAGGGATAGGGAGGTAACTGCCTGTTGCTTTAAGCACATTGTTTTCGTCAAAGCCTGCTTAATTGAGCTTGTTTAAGTCAAGGTCTGAGCTTCCTTAAGCATAATAATGTTTTTTTTTCTCTGATAATGCAAGCTTATTTTGTCCTTAATTTGGGGATAGGAGATAAGAAGCAGCTATGAGTTAAAAGATAATATGGAAATGGGTACAAATATTTCCCCCTATTTTTATGGTGCTTCCAGAACCTAAAATATCTCTTTTACCTTATCTTTATTGCATAGATGAAGCCATGTTATATTAATCTTTCCTTTATGGTTGGAAGGACAATTTCCAATTTCTTGGGAAAGATTCACCTAGATGGGATCATTCTAATGTCATCCCAGGGTGGTGTTCGACTAAGTAATTGGTTGGGATGCTAATATGAAATTTGGCTGCTGAAAATGATTGGCAAAAGTCAGGGTGCTTATTTAACTCTCCCTTTATATTAAGTTACACTGTAGGTTGTTATTTTAATTGTTATTTCGTAAGCATGATGAGGGTTTCCATTCTGCATTACCCTACTGATGGACCATTATATAGTAACTGTAACTATTTGTTGCTTTGAAATTATCTATCCAGATCTGTTAATCCTCTAAAAATAAAAACGCTATTACAGTCCTTACTGAAAATGAATTTTATAGATTTCCACGTTGCAGAAATTTATCAGGTTTGCAAATATACTTCATTTTATTTCACTTGTTTGCCAACTAAAGACCTTGGTTGGATACCTAGCTTGGGTATTTCTTTTAATGACTTATTTTTCTGATTGAGTATTCCTGCTTTGCATCATTCTGTAATTAAGAAAAGAAACTGGACCTTTCTATTTCATACTAAGAGAAACTTAAGAAGCTGCCACATTGCACCTTAGCTTCCTTTAGCCAACTCCTCTGTCCACAATTTAGCAGAGCCACACAATCTGAGGGCTCTTGAAAGGAATGGAAGATTTCTGAACAGACATTTTAAAAAAGATTTCTCCAGAAATATCTGGAGTATTGCTGGGAAGTTTGCCCTTTGTTCTTCAAACCCAAGCCTACAAACTGGTTTTTCCAGCCACTTGGAGGCATCTGGCAATCACTTAAAGAAACAGCAACCCTGCTCTGCCTTTTGCTTTTCTAACATGACAACTTAAGAACTGGTATTTTAGATTTTGCTGCATATTAACTCTTTTTTTCTTAACTCAGTAACACTTTTATACTTTACTTGCAGAGCATGGAGTCATGCTTTCTTGTTAGCTACCCTCCAAGAATATTTGGAAGAAGGAACTAGTCAATTAATACGCTTATCTTTTTATGTAAACTGGGAGAAGATGCTTGATTAATGGGCTCCAATGTAGGCAGCCTGTTGCTTTAAGCCCTGGTCTGTTTGCAAGAGATTCCCTTGGAAGAGGATCCCTAATCTCTTTGATTAGAACAAGCTTGAAGCACTTGATACTCTGCTAAGGTTCCTAGATATGGCCTTGGGTATTGCACTGCATCCTTGTAGCAAGTAGACTGCAGTGCTGTTTGCAACAGTGTGGGTTGTAACAACAACAGTAGTAGCACCAATTGCCTTGATACCAACTGAAATGGGTTTGAGGATTTATGTCCAGTTTGTGCTTAGCTTTGATTTATATGGCAGCACTGGTTGTCCATAATGACCAATGAGTCAAGGCTGACCGGTTAAGGAAGACTAAACAAGTCAGAAGCTGATAGCTCACTGCAAATGTTTTTGGATAACGAAGTTGTATATTAGTCATCAGAATCTCTTTGCACCCTTCCAGCTTAATGATAGATTGGATAATGAACTAAAAGTACTCTTTAAAAAAAAACCTAATGGCTTATGGTTTTGTCTTTACTCTTCCACTGTTGTGAGAGAAACCTTTGGCACAGTAGGCCTGGGTCAGGCATCCATGAGGAAATCTCTGGATCTATTCCTTAAAACAGATCCAATCACTCACAGAATGGCTATTTTGAAGCAATCAAAGATCTTCTAGGGATGTGTGTGTGTGTGTGTGTGTGTGTGTATAGGCGCGTGTACCCCCAGAAGTCTATTCCACCAGAATAGAGTCCTGGGCACACAGACATTTAGAAGATCTTGGATTCACCAGAAAAGACTCTTCTGCTTTGCTATGCAGAAGTAGCTTCTGGATACATATGGTTTTAAGGTTTAAGGTTTTATTTGATTTATATACCACCCCTTCTCCCTAGGGACTTGGGGCAGCACACAGCCAATAAAAACATAGATACAATGACAATTTAAAAACCTATTAAAATAAATAAAGGCTGTCCTATTAACATTATCATTATAGTTAAAATTCAGTTAAAATCAGTTTAAAAACAATTAAAATACAAACAGTTAAAATTTAATTTAAATTAAATCAGTTTAAAATAAATTAAATCTAAATTAAAACCCCAGGTATCAGGCCAGGCCGGCTAGTTGAAACAAATGGGTCTTCAGGGCACGTCGGAAACAAGAGATCCGTAATCATATGGATCTCCGGCAGGAGTTCATTCCACAGGGAGGGTGCTGCCATAGAGAAGGCCCAAACCCTCAGGGCTGTCAGACAACACCATCCGGACAATGGAACCCCGAGGAGGCCAACCCTATGGGAGCGCACAGGTCGGCTGGAGGCTGATGGTGGCAACAGGCAGTCCCGTAAGTACCCGGGTCCCAAGCCATGGAGCCTATATATGCATAGGAAGTAGATTTTGGGAATGCCTTGAAGTAGCCATGCAAAGCAAAGAGACTGCAGCTATTTCTCACTTTTGTATAGAGCACAAGTATCAAACTCTCGCAATCACATTGTTGTCACATGATGTTTCAAGACATTTTTCCCCTTTGCGGAGCTGGGGTGGGTGTGGCTTAACTGCGATGCACCCAGCCCATAGGGCGCCAGTTTGACGACCCTAGTGTAGAGGATTTGGAAGGAATTGCACAATGCCTCATAAATCATTTTCACAGGCCTGGTACACAATATTGTCATTCTCTGAACTGCTTCACGTGCTAATTTATTAATACTTGGTTTTGAGAATCAGAAGTTCTTTTTTTTTCTTTTTTTTAAAGGGGTAGATGGACATAAAATTTCCTCAGGATAAGGAAACAGTATGCAGTTTAGTGTCAGTTTATCAGGTGTATAAAATAGGCTTATTGGGCATTATGCTATGAAGATAATTGTCTTTAATTTTGTTTTGTGTGCTGCTTATTCACATGCAAGTAATAATAAATATGAAGCGAGAATCACAATTTCACATGCTTTCACAAGAAACAGTTCATTTCACAGATCCTTAATGCATTTTAATTTCTGAGCATGGGAGTACATGGAGATATTTCATATAATGCCTGTGGCCCAGTAATCAATTGCAGTCTTTCTTGGAATATAAGTGCATAGCAAAACTGTCGCCTAAGTCAGGGGTCGCCAAACTGTGGGCCATGGCCCACTACCTATTCACCAGCAGGCCATGTGAGGGGCTGGCTGGTGTGCATACATCTGCACAGCCCCACTCACAGCAGCGTTGCAGGCGCTTGGGACCTCATTCACTCAAGAATCACAGGCACTCTTGATCTACTTGGATGAGGTGCTCAGGTCCTCAGTTGCATGAGCTTCATGGGCTCTCTTAGCCCCACTTGCATGAGCAATGGGTGCTTGTGTGCACACATGAACACCCGTGCCCACCCCTCCCACAATACCACCCCTTCCCCACCCCTGGGCCACCAACCCAGAAAGGTTGTGGAACTCTGACCCAAGTCACATAAATTGTTGCTGAGCCTTAGTTTGCATGTTATATTTCTACATGTCATATAGCAAGGAATATTATAACTGATCAGATGAAGAAGAAAAGTTCTGTGAAACTAGAAATTATATTTCATTTTTCAAGAAATGATTCAGTGCACTCTAGAACTGAACTGTATTTTCATATGAAGAAACATGTGATCATGTTTAGAGTGTGTGCCAATGCATCATAGGCATGTAATCTCTGCCCAAATAACCGCAGATTATTCTGGAATATCCTCTAGTGATGCTGCAGCGTGAATTCCTGTGGGAAGTGTATATTAGGCTCTGCAAACAATAAGCTGGGTATACTTCTATAATCATTGTAAATATATCTAACCTTGCATATCAGCATGCCAATATTGAGTATTTTGTTCGTTACCTAAAAAAAAAATAGATTTACACCTGGATGTTCCCAGCAAAGTCAGCCTGCAGCAATTCCAACCAAGGCCATGTTGCTTGTTGGAGATACACAAAGCATTAAACGCCTAGAAATTGACTGGTAAAACCTTATATGATGCTATTCTTGGAAAAGCACTCTCAGCTGTAGAGAGATTGAATTTGGTGAGACGTTTCCTTCCACAACATTAGAACCATGGGTGGGTCCAAATGCAAGTTGGAGAGTGGGCTTCTGCAGAATCATAGATAGCTTTATTCAGCTAGAAGTAGGATGCCTCAGGAATCCCAGACCACTATCTAAATGCCTATGATAAATGGCTCATACTTGGCTAAAGAATGGGCCAGCTATTGACACAGGAACTGAACTCCCAGCTGCTGTGAGGAGTGACCGAGAAGGAGGGAGAGCCGCTGACCTGTGGTAACCTGAAGCCCTTGAACGGTGGCCAGTGTGCAAGTGTGGGGAGAGAGTCTGGGCCGTGTATGGCATGGGGCATTTCTTTCTCCTCTGGTGGGGCAGAGAGTTTAGGCAGCTCACAGGAAACTGGCTCCGCAGTTGACTTGCCCCAGACAGCAGATGTAACTTGAGTTGTACACCACCAAGGCTGGTATGCTACTAAAGGCTGATTGGCTGGAAGGCTGCCCTACTAGGTTATTTTTAACAGAGCTGTCCAACTGGTTCACGTGGTGGTGTCAGGGAAGAGGAATTTGTGGAATGTAGTAATTTGGAGGAGGACGTGCCCTCCGAGAGGGAATGGCACAGCCTCTGGTGAATCACGGGACTGGGACAGCTGAGCAGAGGCAGGCCTGCAGTGTCTGCCTGCCGGTAACTGGAAGAGACAGTTAGCCATGGCAGGTGCCCAGGAAAGGGAAGAGCTTCTCCGACACTTTTTACTATCATCAGCACAATGGATATCGGATAGCCTAGAGAGGGGGAGGGTTATTTCTGTGCTTGCAGTCCTATCACCATTCGAAAGCTCTTCCTTTCGAAAAATCCCTCTTGATATCTTACTTTGGATCTGCAGAATGCTGAACACCTTTAAGATTGTTTACTTTGCAACAATTCCTGTGAACTACATAATGCTGGTAGGTCCACAACAATTCCCAAAAACATCAAAGTTGTCTGGGGATCACAGTGCTGGATTGTTTCAGTGAAAAGCAGCCAGTAAAGGCTGCTAGTTAATCAAAAGAGCAGGAAAAGGGGAAACAGCTAGTTAATTCTGTCCCCTGCAAATGTTTAGTTTCAGTCCAAATCTGACCAGCAAGTTATTCTCTTCTTCTGTCAGCTGGAGGGGAAATCCTAGCCCTTGGAGCTTTAAGCCATCCCTTCCCTTGCTCTTAACTGTTTCTATTCTCTCTGTTACTGTTATAGCCATATTTTATTTTTTTAAACAGGTGGCTGCAAATGTTTCCCATGTGACAACCACCGTGTCTCATATTCATGAATCCCTAAGGCTCAGGAACGATGAGTTAACTTTTCTTTGCAGGACTTCCTGTATCAAATCATGTAGTCATAAGCAGCTTTTTTCAATAAACCCTGGTCAGAGAATGATTTGTAACAAAAGTTGCACGTGGGTTGAAGGTGTGTACTCTTAATAAATGTTCATTATTTTTATTTGTTAAATATGTAACAAAATATGTAACTTTTTTTTCATGTTTTCAAACTTTCCTAACATAGCCATGAAAGCCACCTGGGTGACCTTGGACCACTCACTCTTTCTCAGTCCAACTCACCTCACAGTGTGGTTGTGGGGAAAATAGGAAGAGAAAAGCGTGTTCATCACCTTGAGTTATTTGTAAAAATAATAAAGGCCGGAAATAAATAACTTACATTCCATCATTTCTGATATCCTGTAGCAATGGGGCATTTAGTGGTCTCATCTGAAGATGTTCAGAGGAGGGAATCAAATGTGAAAAGATAGAACCATGAAATAAATGGGTTGAATCTTTCTTAAGTCACACATACTTCAGGAGATTAGGATACAATGCATAGCAGATGGTTTGCAGCGTGGAACATAGTTTTAATTCAAAGGTGTTAACTTTGATCAGGGATAAGATTTATCAAGAAACATCATGGTCCTGGATTATTAAAAGTTCTAAAGAAATTGCTGTTCTGGTACTAGGACGTTAATGGTTGTGAAAGAACAGACAAGAAGAGAGACTGTGAGACTAGGTGTATCATAATTTTTATGCAGCAGAATCCTTACAGTTTCTTTAGAGCACATATTCCCCTCAACTAATGAAGATATCAGGCATTCTGTTTCAAAATATTTTGTTTCCTTTATCCAGGATTTTAGGTGTTTTTTTCCCTTATTACCTCTTGATTAATGTTTCCTACACTGAAGGTCTCATCCTGCGGTGGAAGAATTTTTGTAGTGTTTTTCCTGTTCTAAAAACCCTATGAATCTTTAAAAAGGTACAGAAAGTAATAAATATTACATCTAGTCTTCCTTTCAAATAGTTGTTTGCTTCCATGTTTGAATTGTTCTCTCTTATGCCAGTTCTCCTCATTATTCCAAGTACAGTACAGAGTGTGCAATTCAGTCCTTTATCAGAAGGTGAGTAACATGGGAGCTCTGAAGGAATAATTGGGGAGATGCTGGTGCTTCTTTCATTCCATATTCCAGTATCTATCAGCTGAGGCAAGCAAGTACGGTATGTTACCTATAACCATGGTGGCACAGTGGTTAGAATGCAGTATTGCAGGCTAATTCTTTTGACAGTCAATTGCCAGCAGTTTGGCAGGTCTATTCTCACAGGTTCAAGGTTGACTCAGCCTTCCCTCCTTCCAAGGTCAGTAAAATGAGGACCCAGATTACTGGTGACAAAATAGCTTAGACAGGTCTATAAAGCAGTATATAAGTCTGTGCTATTGTTATTGCTACAGAAGGACCACTTCTGTTTATATGTAGGAGATGATCATCAGTAGATGATCAATAGAAGAGCAACAAAAATAATTAGGGGATTGGAGGCTAAAACATGTAAAGAATGGTTGCTGCAATTGTCTAGTTTAATGAGAAGAAGGACTAGGAGTGACATAGTAGCGTTCCAATATCTAAGAGATTGATCCACAGAGTACAGGCAGTCAAACTATTCTCCAAATCCCCTGAAGACAGGACAAGAAGCAATGGATGGACATTAATCAAGGAGAGAACAAATTTTCTGACAGTTAGAACAATTAATCAGTGGAACAATTTGCCTCCAGAAGTTGTGGGTACTCCAACACTAGTGGTTTTTAAGAAGAGATTTGACAACCATTCGTCTGAAAATGGGATAGGACTTCTTGCCTGAGTAGGGGGTTGGACTAGAAGACCTCTAAGGTCCCTTCCAACTCTGTTATTCTGTTAGTCTCTTTTTGGTGAGCTGGCTTCTGCACTCCAAGGTTTACTCCTCTTGTAATTCTGAAGCTTATCTACGTGCTGAGCTTAGTCAGTAAATGGATGAGAATGAAACATCATTTGTGTTATAATACTTCTAATTACAGCCACTGAGGCATTTTATTATCTTTTGCCGACTGTTTTCCACAGTTTCAGTTCCACTGAATAATGCTACAGTTGTAACTAGAAGTCTCATAATAATCAGATGTGTTTATCCCTCACTACCTTCATATCTAGTGAAGTGGTCAATCATGTTGTATGCCTTGGTCTTTATTAAGATTGAAGGTGTACGTGTTTGTGTGTCTGTGTGTATTTGGCTGTATACCAGGAACACTTAAGATTTCTTATTTTTGAAGAAGCACAAGTGAAAATCTCACTTTACTTTTGCTGCTGTTCTGGCAAGTCAGGAAGCTACGAAATAGGAAATGAAGCAGCAGTAAACTAGGAAATCAGTCACATCAGCAGAGAAAGGCTGCCTTCTATTTAAACATCAGTTCAGTTCTCGGTCTTACTGTCAATGACAGCTTCATTTCCTTCCTTTCAGTCTTTAACTCAGGAGTTACATCTTGACCATAATGTATGAGAGAGTCTTCTTTAACTCAACACCTTTTGGATGTGTTGGATTAAAATGCCCATGATGTTCAGCCAACATAGTCGTGTTGGTTGAGGATAATGGAACAGATGGACTAAGATGTTTAGAAGGCTCCACATTGAGAAAGGCTTCAAAAGATGAACAAGGCAGCCTGTGCTGGCAGTGCTCCTATAAACAGTATAAAAAAATAAATAAATTCTGAGCCAGGAAATTCATCCCACAACTGTCCTAGATGAATTTTGCAGAAAGGAAAAATGCCTCTTTCTTATCTTCTGAAAGTAGAAATGGGAATGAATAATCCTTTTGTGCAGCAAGTATGGTCTGTTGAGAAAGGAAGTAAACCATCAATGCAAACTCAGATTTTGACACATCTATGTTAGATGAAATGTAAGACTTTGATAGAGTAATAGAAAGAATGGAGGCATATTTAAAAAGGATATTTAAAAGGTACCAAAATAGACAGACATGGGATTTTATCTAATATACTGACTTGGCACATTTTTCAGATGTTGAATGTTATAAACCAGGAGGCAAAATTTCCATAAACAAAGTATTAAGTTGCCTAAATCAAAGAAGTTAGAGCATTAGAAAGTCATAAGTTCTTTATCCCAGGTGGTGGGCACGCAGCTCACATTCATGGAAACAATGATTCAGTCAGTACAGGAACTGGACATCCTGAATCAATTAAAGCACTCCTCCCCTCCCCAAAAAGAAACATTTATTTGATGTACTGTGATGTCAGATCCCACGTGGATGACAGCCAGTTGAAAGCAATTGTTTGAAAATGTCTGGTTAAAGATCAGCTAGTGAACATGCGTATGTAGTCTAGGGAAGTAAGCGGCAAAAAAAAAAAAAAAAGCCAGTTGAATGTTACTCAGACAAAGAAGTTGAAACTTGAGATTATTTTACAAAGCTGTTTGTTAGGAAGGACTCATCAGCAAGGCACAATTGTAGCACAACTGAAAAAGAGCAGGAGGGCTTGGAAGTATGGTGGAAGGATTGACCCAAACTATTTTAAATCTGTGCAATTTTCAGATGATGATTTTGGATTGTAAACATTGCTACAGAACTCTGCTGTAGCCATACAGAATTGCTATGCTTATTTCATAGCATAGCGGTGTTTTAGATTTTACCACTGAATATTAGTAGAATTTTTTATGTACCTAGTAAGATATCAAGGAGTTCTGAGAGAACAAATAAAATTAAAGTTAGGCATTTGTTTCATTATTTATTTCATAACATAGTGTGAAAAAGTAATTGCCCTGCTAGTTAGTTGTAAGAGTACATAATTGAAAAAAAAAAAATCAAGGTTAGCCCTGCCTAGATAAATCTCACAGCCTGTGGTTCTCCTTACCATTGTGAAGTTTTCATTGCACAGATTCTGAGGCAGTTTATGCTAATAATTATGCCTATCAGTCTGGAAACTGTTTCAAAGTCATTTCTTAAGTTTGGGATTCCAATAATAATAAGATGCAATATTGAAATGGAAAATGTGGTGGGATAATAGTGAATGTTACTTCCCAAAAGTAACTGTCCTGTCAAAATCATTTAAAAAGTCCAACATAAAATAATCTAGGGATCTGCAATCATTTCTTGTATTGACTAAAAGTAAGCATTCATGATCTCACAGCCAGAAAAGCACTGGGTAGAAATGGGAAAGTAGCAATGTGGAAATCATGGCAGACCAAGAAGAACAGTGAAGTTGATCTTAAGTTTGCCCCAAAACTATGTGGATATTCCAGTAGACTTTTGGAGAAGTGAATCAAAAGTGGTGGCTCTGTGGATGGCACTATATCCAGCAAAAACAAAACACTGTGATTTATTGTAGAAGCTAATACCACGCAAAGCAATTTTGTTATATGAACATAACTTTGCTTGCTTGTTAAGACCCTGATGACTTGCCATAAAGCACAAATTCTGTTAGATAATCCAATTTTTCAGGAGAGAATTAAAACTCCTCTTAAGTGGGACATGCAGCAAGAAAGAGATCCCAGGTTTACAAGCAACATTGTGAAGGGGAAAAAATGCGTAGTTTTGGAACGGCCAGAGCCAAGTCCAGGTTTAAAACTCCATGGAAGTATAATGTCAGGATCTGAAATAAACAGATAACCTAGAAAACATCCAGATATTATTGAATTGATACAAGTAACCATGGATGAATGGGTCCAAATTCCTACACAATGTGAGGGACTGATAATTACAGGAAGTGTTTGATTGCAGTTATTGCAGCTGAAGTGATACAACCAGTCATTAAATCCAAGAAGGCAGTTCTTTTTTTCCCCACACTGTCATTTTGCACGTTAGATGTCCTTAGTGCTTAATTTCATTTATATCATCAACAACTATTGGTTCGTTTAGATTTCCTTCACATATTAAGAGAACCAAATTAAGTTACTGTATGATAATATTCAATGGCAAAAAAGTCAGAAAATGTAAAAGGGGCAAATATTTTTTCACAGAACTGTACATGAGAAGAATAGTATAGTAGTAATACCAAGCTAGGGAACACTGTGTAAAGCTTTGAATAGGTCCCAACAGAAATGTGTATGCATGCGCACAATTCTCCTAAGGGGGAACCAATTCTTTAGTTACACGTAGTCCTACTTTTTCTTTCTTTCTCAGCCACCAAACAAAATAGAGCTAGTCTTCTGTTATTATGTTTTTATCAATGTCAGGAACTGCATGTATTAAGGGATATGCACTGAGCCAGATGGTTTTTATGGTGGTATTGTTACTTTTGTATTTGGTATCATCCTTCTCTTTCTCTCTCACGTGGTGCTGTTTGACTGGGCGCAGCACCTGGTCTTGTCCGTAAAAAGACTATGGGGAGGGGAGAGAACAGAAGAGGCATGGTTGAGGCACTGCGCTGTGACTTTATTTAAGCCTTCTGTCCCCAAGGCTGAAAACCAATGCTTTCCTTGAAAGGAAAACAGGACTTTGGCTTTGCCAGAAAAACCACACTTGCTTCAGCCTTCAAACTTCTCTCTCTCTCTCTCTCTCTCTGTTCTAAGTTAGCTGCAAGGGCATTTCAGCCAGCTTTAGCCAATACCATCTGGTCCATCAAAATAAATCTGGCATGCTTCCCCAAACTATTCTTCTTCCATGTTGAGGGAGGGAGGGGAGAGGGAGATGAGGGAAAAGAAAGCTCCCAGCTGCTCTGACGTTTGGATTTAGATTGGCCACAGCTGGCCTGTAAAATGTGGAGCAAAAGCTCTTCTGCTTCAAATTAGGACAAAGAGGAGGTTGGGAAGGGCTCCTTTCAGAAGCTAGTGCCACTTAAAACAGCCCAGTAGGTTGCACATCCTGTTGACTGTCTTATATCAAACATCAAATTCTGAGCGTTCATACCTTTGTATTTTAGAGCTTTTTTTAAAAAAATGTCCTCTTCTGTATTATGAAAGTTCCTTGGAGTCATGCATGGAAGCTGGGAAGGAGGGAGGGATGGTCCAAGCATGCACATACCTTCCTTTGATAGCTGAATTAAACATGGCAGAATAGGGCAAGAAACATTCTGGATTCCCAGATTAGGCTACAAATTCTGGTCCTCGGAAATTCCATAACTTATTCAAAGGGAACAATGACTTTTGAGCTAAATCCCTGTGTGCCCCATGTTAGCATTGTTTTCTGAGTGTCCAGCTTAAGCACCAGGGTTGGGTTGTTGTTTTTTATATAACACTATGGACTGCTGTGGATATTTGGTTCAATGCATAAACAACCAGGACCTCAGGCAGAGCTTTTTTCAGGCCATCTTGTTCAATTAGAGAAGAGTTGTGTTAGTGCCATCTTCTGGTAAAATGTCATCACTGAGTTAGGAGCCAGGAGTTCAACTGTTTGCCAGCTTGAAGGATGTAAGGAAGGTAGACCAGAGGGCAGCCTTTTATTTCTAAGACAAGAGGGGGTCTGCATTCATCACATTACATCTTTGCCTTTTCTGCTTTAGGACGCAATGAACTGATAGCAAGATACATCAAGCTACGGACAGGGAAGACAAGGACTAGAAAACAGGTAAAAATGCATTTCATGCTTGTCCCTTTAATAAGTCTGAAGAATGAAAAAATACTAATCTGTATCTGTGTGTATGGATATTTGTGTGTACACACACAGAGACATACACACACTTTTTGATGTATGCATGCTCCAGTGTTGTGATCGGGTGTGTTGTTAACTTACATGGTGGATATCTTAACTGATAAAAGTCGTGCCAAGGTTAGAATGCAGTACTACTTCTGCTGCCTGCCGGCTGCCTGCAATTTGGCAGTTCAAACCTTACCAGGATCAAGGTTGACTCAGCCTTTCATCTTTCCGAGGTCGGTAAAATGAGGATCCAGATTGTTGGGGACAATATGCTCTGTAAGCAGCTTAGACAGGGCTGTAAAGCACTGTAAAGTGATATATAACTCTTAAGTGCTATTGCTGTATATGATCTTTACATTCTCTTTTAATTTTATTTTTTATAAACACACAAACAAAAACAAAAACAAAACATACATACA
>JAEANM010009992.1:0-16042 GCA_017656035.1 Myanophis thanlyinensis
GTGTGTGTGTGTGTGTGTGTGTGTCTGAGCTTGCGCTCATTGAGACAGGTCAAGGGGAGCTTGGCGGAATGCAGAGGTAGCCTCAACAATTGGCTGCAGTGGGTCATGGAGCAGAACGTGGCTTGATTGCCTGGGTTGGATCATGTGGTGTGGAAGCCAATGGTGATTGTGGGAAACACATAAACTTGGAGACCATCTTTCATGAGAGGATGAGTGAGCCTCTTCTCTTCCCTTATGAAAGGTTGGGTGTGAGTGTAAAAAGAGGGTGAAGCTCGCGATTCACACTATAGATATAATTCATTCCTTTTCCTGTCTAATACAGGATTGGGATAAATAAATACCCAGGAAATGCTGGGTTATCAGCTTGTATACTATATAAATGAACAGGATCTTAAGCAATAATTACATCATGTGCATTAATGTAGCTATAAATGTTTGCTTTGACAGAAAGGCATGAATTTCTAGATTATGCTTGTTAAATGAGTTACCTGAAATAGTCAGATTGCACGTGTTAACACCATTTTATGAAATGACATGTAAGCAAGGATATACATGTAACTATAAATCAATCTTATTTTATATACAAGTTGTGCTTTTTCATTATCTCATTCAAGGGCCTTTTTAAATATCTTGTACCTTATATAAACTTTAAAATATAACTTTTAAAATTCTTTTGACTATGATTTTCTCTGAGAGAGGAGAGCTTTTTATATTCACCAAAGCAACGAATGAATGTGATTTTCAATAACTTTAGCTCCTGATAGAAATTCATTGGATATCCAGACAAAACAGGATGCCAATCAGACAACAGGAAAATAGAATCATAGTGAATGTGCTGGGAACAAGATGCTGGACTTGAGTGAGGTGAGTAAATGTTGCTTTCATGAGGTTCTTTGAATCACAGAGGAGATGAAATTCACCACGCAAGCATATTAAATTCTTGCATTGGTTTGCGTTGATTCAGAAGCCTTGCAAAATGAGTCAAAAAAGCATTTTATGAAATGACATGTAAGCAAGGATATACATGTAACTATAAATCAATCTTATTTTATATACAAGTTGTGCTTTTTCATTATCTCATTCAAGGGCCTTTTTAAATATCTTGTACCTTATATAAACTTTAAAATATAACTTTTAAAATTCTTTTGACTATGATTTTCTCTGAGAGAGGAGAGCTTTTTATATTCACCAAAGCAACGAATGAATGTGATTTTCAATAACTTTAGCTCCTGATAGAAATTCATTGGATATCCAGACAAAACAGGATGCCAATCAGACAACAGGAAAATAGAATCATAGTGAATGTGCTGGGAACAAGATGCTGGACTTGAGTGAGGTGAGTAAATGTTGCTTTCATGAGGTTCTTTGAATCACAGAGGAGATGAAATTCACCACGCAAGCATATTAAATTCTTGCATTGGTTTGCGTTGATTCAGAAGCCTTGCAAAATGAGTCAAAAAAGCAGTTTTTGCTTTTTAGAAGAAGAGGCCTGCATTGTTTCACAAACCAACTACAGAGAAGTGGATCACTTTGCAATATTGTCAAAGTAGAATAACAGTTTTAAACTTCACACTGTCTTGCAAAAGATAGAATTAAGCAAACACTGTTTCATATCCTTTTAATGGGGTATCTTCTTCTAAATCCCATAGCAGATTCTACAGACACAGTGATTTTTGAAGCATACAGGAACTCCTGGACTTGGAGAAACAACTTCTTGCAAGTTGCGGTGCTGTTGCTATATATAACACTGTGGTGGCTGAAGAATGCGAACAATGTAATGAGACAATGCTGAAGTGATACTGCCTAACTATTAAATGTAATCTTATGCACTCAATGAGAAAATGTGGATTTGGGGATTGTGCTGTTTTTCACTAACTAACTGCATCAAACTAAAGGCCTAATTCCCAGCATCACTGAATCCTTAGTCTCTCTCTAACACTATCCAAAATGTAAAATCTGCTTCTATTCTAGGTATAAAAGTATCACTTGTGTCATTAGATGTCTCTGTGTTTTCTTCAGTTAGATGAGAGGGCATACTGATCTAGTTTTTCACTGACATTCATTGTTTTTATATCCCTCATTCTGTCTCCTCACTAATCTATTCAATCACATCTTCTCCAGAACTCTTTCAATTTCCCCAATCATTTTCTTTGCCTGTCTCTGACATTCCATTTCTGAATTCATTTTTTTCTTTCTTTTTTTACTAGGAAGAGGGAAAGCAAGCCAGTGCTCCAGAACTGAAAAACCATATTCCAGTAAGGATCATTATATACTCTATTCTATTGGGAGGATAACTTTTTCATCTCTTATCTTTTTTTTTTATTCTCTTAGGCTACTATATTAGACATTTTCATTACACATTAGGAGTCCAGAGTATTTACGTAATGGACAATAGAGTATTCTTTCAGTACGCCCAGACTAGGAGCATTGGGTGGAATTCCAAAGGGCCTAAGAAAGTTAGATAATTGGGCAGAACAATGGCACATTTAACTCCACTGTTGGCTTATAAAATATAATGTTCATCCAAAGGAAATTGAATTATTCATCTATATTACAACCAAGTATTATTCCCACACCAAGCCATGTCATTATCTTCCTTTCTGAGATTCTCAGGTCTTGGTGGATAAAAACCTAACTCATTGCTATTGCTAAGCAACAACTCAATGCTAAGCCTCAAACTGCTGTCTTCTTTTATTTATAACTGCCCAGAAAGACAATGGCAGAACATTGTTCATCTGCAGGAGCCATTTTGGCTTTATAACAAATAAGTGGGATATGAAACACAGTCTGACTAAGACATAAAGTTAACTGCCACCAGATAAATATTGCCAGTTAGGGAAATTGGATAAAGAGGATAAAGACATTTTTCCAGTGAAAGAACTCTTTTGAAGGCTAGAGTGTAGGAGAAGAAGAGGTAGAGCCTCAGAGTGAAGTCAAGAAAGGACTAAATCTAAAATTGTTATGTGTCCACACTACAAATACTCCAAGTACAATATGCACACCGGACTTGAATTCCAATGGTTAGTGCTGACCATTATTTGACTAATTTCTTGTGTGTAGGCTTGAGCAATAAATCTGCTTAACTGGAACTTAGCATATGGTCCTGATTCTTTGTACCTGGCATAGGGCTTCTTCCTTAGCACTGATAAGAATATTAAAACTTAAGCAGTAAGTGACCTGTATGGCAGACTAACACATATTTGTGAAACACCAAGGATAATGAAGAAGCAAAGACTCATCACTGAGCAATATGCTCAAGCTAACAGAACTTCTTTGGATAAGGAAAAGTCATGAGATTGCCCACATGATCTCTGCAGAGGAAGACATCATACTCACAATCTTGGGTAATGCCTGTTTAAAAAATACTAGTATGCTTGATCCACTTTCTAAAGCACATTAAATGAAGCAAATTTAAAGTGTAGAGACCTTTGGGGCAGCAGAGTACCTAATACCACCTGGGTGAATGTACCTTCAATCTGGGAAAGATTCATGTAAAAAGGAAGAAAATGGTTACAAAGATTAAGAAGAATTAAATGTGAAAAGAATGTTAAAAGGACAGTTATTTTTGAAATATTGCCTTATTTAAAGTGCTTTTTTCAAATTAAATAAACAGATAATAAAATATCTCAGTGGAAAAGAAGAGTCTTTAAATTTGTTGGAAGCTGTTTAGCTGACTATGTTAAACAAAGAGATAAGTAGAAAAAGAAGGGAAACATGAAGTTCTGAGACAACCACGTGCTTACAGAAGTATCAAGTTCTGAAAGGGACTCGATTGTTATGGAAATGGAAGACTGTATTTTGGAAGAGAGCTCTACATGGAAGGCAATGTACATGAGACTAGCCTTGAAGAGTACATGGAAGCTAAAATCTGTCCAGAACACAGTGGTACAGACAGTTTTGGAGACATACACCCCCAGGTGGCACATATAACACCATGTTATATGTTATACAAGCTGCATTGACTGCTGATCTGCTTCCAGGTGCAGTTCAAGGTGTTGGTGATTAGGGCATGGGTCCAGAATATTTGCAGAACTGTCTTTCCTTAATGGAATTGCAGGCCCCACATATGCTGGCAGAAGTGGTCTACTGTGGACCAGCCAACAAATTTCAGCTGCTGGAATTCAGAAGAGGAGTCTTTTCTACCATGGCTCCCACCCTTTGGAATATGAAGTGCTTTATGAGGTAAGATCTGTCTCCAATGTTTTGGCCTTCAGGAAAAGCCTTAAAAGCTGACTGTGTCAACTGGAACAGAGAAGCTGATAGTTGGGGATGGTACTAACAGAAAATGCACTCCCATCTCTCCAGTCCAAACCCATGGGTTTTTTTAGTTTGTCTCAATTATTTGTAATTTTAATCTCTTTTTATATTTATAATTGTTTGGATATTTGTGTATTTTATCTTTTTGCTCAAACTCATCTTGAACTGTGAGCTATGTGGCAAATAAATTTAATAATTTTTACTCGATTTTATGGATTGCAAATTTGACATAAAGAAAAATGAGTTGTTACTAAAGAGAGTGAAAGTTATAGAAGGGAGGAGAGAATTGTTGCGGGAAAATTCTTTATGAAGTATATATTCATAAAAGAGGATACTATTTTGCTGATCAGTAAGTGTATTATATGTGCATAAAACAGAGCTTTATTGAAGCACTACAATGGAAGATAAGAAAACAATACTTTAGCAGAATACTTAATTTTTATAGATTTTTTTACTAAAATTGAGAAAAAGCTAAATGATGATTTTTAGATTAGGCAATTGAAAAAGTGTTGAATAGGAGGATGACTACATTATTGTTATATTTAGGAAGGAGGAGGGATAATAATTTTGATTGTAACTCAAGGTCAGAAGTCATTAATTGTTTCCTCCAATTCTTCTTTCTCATTTCTTCTTTTTTTCTTTTATGTATTTTTGTATTTTATGCACTTTTTCTTTTTTCATGTAAAAATACTCCATAAAATTATAAAAAATGAAAAGAAAATAGTCAGTGAGGGGAGCTGAAAAGCTTCTTGGCTAAGAAGTGAAAAGTCTTCAGAGAAAAACAAGACAGTCCAGTTGCCTCTTGAAAAAGCATATTTAGGATAACCATGACTTTGATGACTGAGAATCTCCATAGACATTCAGTGAGAGGAGTTTTCACGTACTCATTGGATATTTAATTGAAGTACTGGAAGCCAATGAGGGCACTGATTGATAGATAAATAATTATACACAAAAAGTCAGATCATTCACATATCACTAAATAATACTTCAGAAATTATTTAAAGGTGCTTTGAACCTTAGGCAAGAATAACAGCTATCTACAAGTCATTAAAACAGTTCAATTTTTTTCAAGCTCCCATATGAACCTGCTCTATGGTTATGCTTTTTTACAGATTTAAATAGAAGCAAATACAAAACATGCACAAGTCCACTAAAAGAGTACGTGTATTTCAGTTATGAGAATTTCTGTCTTTTCTTGGAAAATAAATTTGTAAATCAAATTCTCTTTTATAAAAACATTGGAGAATATGCCTGCCCGGGTTCTAATAATATCAGTTTCTACTTCATTTCTCCAATTTTAAGATGTAGACTAACATACAGCCAAGGATTAACTTCTATTTTAATGACAATCCAATCGATTTTGTATGCTTACTTTCATATAAGTCTGCACACCTAGCGAGAGGTTTTCTTTAGAAGAACTTTTGATATCATATGATCACTGTTGACTTTAGTTGCAAGACTGAACTATATTGGCACCAAGCATCAATGTATGTTTTTTTCCCCTTGTGACATACTGTAGCTTAGATTTATTGCAATTGCCTTTCATCATCTATAGAATTTCTCTTCTTCATATCAGTTAATGAATCTCCGGCTGATTTTGAAAATAGCATTGGTAAAGTATTCTCTTAAGGAACCCAATAAATGAACTTACTAACTTACTTACTAACTTTTAGTGCTAGAAAATCTTCCTGACTGTTCAATTCACATACAATTACCAAAAAAAGAAAAAGCAAATAATCAAGCATCAAATTAACCACAGTATAGTGCTATGGAACAGAAATCAGAGACAAGAATTTGCTTCCTGAAATGGTATTCTCTTCCCCATTCCCAAAATGTACTGAATTATCAATTGAATCTACTCCAACATTGGTGATAGTTTGGCACCTGCCATTACATTTTGATATTCCTGACCATGATGCGGTCAGGAAAGCATCTTCGCTCTCTGAAGGCCAACACAGAGAGAATGAGGAAAATCTTCTTTCCACAGGCAATACGGACACTAAACTAGGAACCACAAGAACACTCAATACTATAACAGGAACCATGACTGTATCTAACTCCCACCTTTCCAACTATCCCTAACTTATTTCCTACCCCACCTCCCATTTGCCGGTCACTGGTGGTTGTGTAAGCATTTCACTGCATATCGTACCATGTATGACTGTGTATGTGACCAATAAATTTGAATTTGAATTTGAATTTGAATATTGGTGATGGGTTGGCATCTACCACTACATTTAAAGGATGCCAGAAAACTACATTGCCCACACAGATTAGTCATCCAAGGGAGATGAATTCTTGAAGGGAGACACAGGAAAAATAGCTGAAGCATACTACAGCATACTGTCACTTGAGGTTGTCAACTCACTTTATCTAATGACATTGCCAGCCATGATGTTCAGTTTGGTGAGTCACAAGTTGTGGAGACTCAGTACAGACTATGAAAAATTGCCTGATGGGTTCAGATACAGAGACAGAGAAAGCATTAGAAACTATCTGCCAAAGTACATGGAAAAAAACATTGCTACAAAAGTTTTCTCACTTTCTGAAATGAGATCAATTTTTGCAGTGGTTGGAATGATGCAGTAGTATGTTGTACAACTTTAAATAAGTTCATGAAATACTCATGAAGAAAAGCAACCCTCAAAACGTTTTGGGGCAGTTTTTACCATATTTTTGCTAGAATAATAAATGTTTTTTTCTCTTTAAAAAAGAAGAGGGCTGTTTTCCCCTTCTTTCTTTTCTTTTTTAGACTTCAGCAGACCTGAACGCAAGGTCAGGAAGTCAGCAAAAGCTAGCTAGTCCAATTAAGAACAGCACCACAATGGAAAGCTGAATTCAGAATTAAGGAATGAGATGCACTATGAAGTGATATGCCTAGCGGACTGTCTCTGGGGTGCATCCCTGAATAAAAGGGAGAGTATGTAAAAGAATAGAAATTGAGATGAGATGTAAACCTGGTAGCAACTCTATATGATAAGAGAAGGGAATTGGGCAAGATACAATAAGTAGAGCACAGCAGAAGCGCATCAGTGCAGCCATATCTACCTGGATCTCACAGCATGGTTAGGTTGTAGTTCATTTAATTATATAATCACAGTCTATATACTGGGATCAGGGGAAGTACTGCTATTAGTGGAGGAAAAGGATAAATAAGAGTAAAGTGATCTGGTTTATCTTGAATACTCTCTTAAATCTATTTTTCCCTCTAGGCACTTAGAAAATTGTTCTTTCTATTTGGGAACCTTCTGCATCTAAAGTTATGCACAGAGGTGAACATTTGAGATATTGCAGCTGACACATTGTAAGGCCTCCAAGAGTGTTAGGATTTATAGCCATATTTAATTTTGACTTCAGTAGCATGTCATAGTACACAGTGAGATTATTTATGATGTGCTAAATTAAACATTAAAGAAAAGAAAAAACAAGAAACACTTGTCTAAGCCATTTTCAAAGCCCAAACAAGTAAATTAATGAACAAACAAATATTGTGAAAACAGCTTCCTCCAGAATCATGAAACATCACAGCTCATTTCCATCTCAATCTTGAGAGTAGGTGCTACTACTGAGTAAGGAGACACATTTATTTAAAAAACAACAAAATAAAATTTGATTCTGAAGTAAGTGTACTTTGAAACACATGGGGTTTTTTTTTCCTCCTTCAGGGCAAAGCACATCTTTAAGATGCTAGATAGTTATCTGGGCAAAAGAAAATATTACTATATACATTTTGGAAGAGAACGGCTGACTTTTTCAAAATATAAGAAAATAAAAATAGCCTTCCTGAAACAGACTAAATGTCTATTTTCAGACAGTATTTTGCTTTTCAAAATAGCCAGCTAGATGCCTCGGCAATTCTTAAAAGCAGAAGGCAGAGGCAGTTGCTACCTCGCAAGCCATTCAGGAGATAAAACTAAATTTTAAAATAACCATTAATTCCACAGATTATGCACAATAAAATGGCTTTCTCTTGTTGGTTCTAAAATTTGATTTTAATGGACTTCATTGAAAGACCCCATAGCCGAGTATTTTGAGAAATTCATCCTATATAGTTTTTCCATGTCATACATTTTATATGTTTCCATCGCACTCCGCTTGAGAATTTTTTTTCTGAATTAAGAATCCTAGACATTTCAAATTTCCTGTTCATTTTGGTTGCCCTGCTTGTAAAAGTTTCCCAACTCTATCATATCCATTTCTAAATGTGGTTACCAAAAGTTTGTAAAGTACCCCAGATGCAATTGTATCATAGATTGTGAGGGCCTTGTTTTGTCAGCACTTTCATTTTACTCCTAATTTCCTTAATATCCTAATTATATAACCTGCCTTTTTCATAGCTGCTGCAAATTCTGTTGTTTTCTTTTATTAATCCATTGTGCCCTCAAGTTCTTTTTCCTGTTAGTTTTCTTTTTTTATTTTTTCTGTTACTGCATAGCCCATCAGTGTATGTATACAGTTAAGTATTTGGAGTTTTTACTCCCAAAGAATGTTACATTATACTTACTTAAACTGAATCATTAACTAACCATCCACTATTCCTCCAATTTTAAAAATATCTTTCTGGAGTCATAATAAGGGAAATTTTATTTTATTTATTATATATGCTTCCCATCTCACTCTGAGAAGCAATTCAAAGATAGAAAACCCTTCATAATTTTCCTTAGGAAAATTGGCTGCTCATCAAATCAGCAGCAATTTCACTAGAATAGAAAAGATGTACATATCAGTCCTAATATCATGCCAACAACTATTATTTTGCATACAGATAAATTTAACTAATTCCGATAAAGATTTGGCATCAATGAGCCTGTTGAGAATCAAGAAATGGATTATGGTCTCTGTGAGCTTTTGTTTTTTATTTTTTATTTCTCCAATCTTGATTGATTCATCTCATTTCTGACTGATTTTGCCAATTTAAAAAGTCTTAATAGGCACATTTTGTCTTCATAAGTTTTTCAAGTTACACATTTCTGAAAGTAGTTTTCATAATATCAGACATTTAATATTATTTTAATCCATACACACAACTTCATTTGCAGTTTTCCCTTTACATGTACATTTTGTACATTATTTTGTTACGTAAATTGCTTCATAAAAATTGAGAAGTGCTTCTTATAACAGGTAACAAACTGTTGGGTGCTTGCTGATTTCTGAGCTTCATTGATGTTACCTAGTTTGGTAATGAAATGTCTGCAAGAAAATCACCAAGGAAGAACAAAGGACCCAACAATTCAACCCTGAAGCATAAATATTTTCTTCTATCAATACAGATAACAATGCTGCTATCTGTATTTTGCGTCAAAAATGGGAAATTGGATGAAGTTGTACTGAAATGAAAAGCAAACAATTTTTCCTCCATTTCTATTGTCCACACAGTAGCAATTACATCAGTATTTTAATATAGAGCTCATTATTCAGCCCAGATAAATAAGGGGGGGAATGGGGATATAAATGCCTGAATGTGGATTATAAACATCAAGGCAATAGCGAAGCCCACATCCTTATGTGCATTATGGCTTCCTGTAGGTGAACAACTCAGCAAACAGGCACACCGATTTATTTGCAGCAGTGCTAAGAATAGTTTCAAATAAACATTCAGGACAATACATAATTCCAAACCTGCTCATGGGAAGTGTTGATTAAGGTAATTTGCATTTTAATTTAGGGGCGAAAACATCAGCACTTTGGTGGGGGGATAAATATACACAGCTGAAGTACCAAGGAACTGATTGATTTTATTGGCAAGAATTTTTTTTCTTTCTTTTTCCTTGCCCTCATCTCCCAGACCCCCATAGGAACAAGCATTTTGCATCCTGAAAGCAAAACTATGCAAACCCAGGGGTAACTGAGTCAGTTTGCAAGGTGCCAAAATTAATAATATAGGCTCATAGGAAACTGTCCAATTCCCTTGTGAGCTTCTTGGAGGCACCTGGTTGACCACTATGGGTCACAAAATTCTGGACTAGATAGGTCAGGTCTGACCTGGCAGAGATTCATGAATGAGACTGTGAATGTGTAAAGTGTGTCTTTGTGGAGAGAGAAGGAGATCACAGAAAGGTAGAATGGTATAGAGAACATGCTTCAAATATGAAATTATCTAGAGGGAGATGGTAGGGTCATTCATCATGGTACAAACAGGAAGAACATTAAAGAAAGATAAATCAGTATTTTATTACATTTTATATTCTGTATACCAGTATTTTTCAAAATTTGGCTGGCAGGGGAAATCTGGGAGTTGAAGTCCACACATTTTAAAATTGCCAAGTTTGAAAAACATGACTCTATACATTTTCAGTTTCAGGAAGACATTTTAGAAATATTTGCCTCCTTGGGTTTTTAAACCAACATATTTACATCCTTACTAATGAGAAACAAGCAAACAAAAAAAGAACATCGGTGAAGGGACACTGTTATCTCATGACATTAAAATCTAAAAGGCATCCCAGGTACTTTGTGTTAACTTTTTACCTGTGACATGGAAGAAGCAGGAACATTTGGCACAGTCCAAAGTGCCCATTTGGAAGCAAAATATAAATTCCCAGAAGCACACAGGAGAAAAGGAGATAAAGGTGTATGGAACAATAAGGTAACATTTATGATTTATGGGAAAGTCTTCATTTTAGAGCTAATCATAATGGGCTCTTGCAGCTTATAACCTTATAGTAATCAAAAGGGGTCTATTCATTTCTCACAAATTATGTGGACATAACTCTTATTAGCTGTAATGCAAGCTATGCTTTTCCTGCAAGGGGCAGAGAGGTCCTATACAATTAAATCATTTGCTGTAGCTGCACTGTAAATGATTAGAAAGGCTTCTAGCATTATAATTATAGATAACAATAGGCAGTTTTTAATTTAAAGTTAGATTTGTAGCAGTGATCCAGTGCTAAAAGGCAAAAAGGGGAGCACATTGTCAAACATAGATTGGAATACCATCCGGTCTAAGATGTTTTATTTCTCCATGTGATCATCTTTTCAGACTTTGCTTTATCTCTGATATGGATTGTACTCATTAACCTAGGCTAGAGCTTACAATTCAGATTGCAGCTGTGTGGGTTTTTTGCTTATGTGATACTTTTTAGAACTTTGTATTCTAGGTCTTCCTCTTTCCCAACTTATGTTCCATTTCTACATATTTTCCTCTAGGCTCGTGAAATTCCCCACTCCCTAAACTATGAGTCTTGACTACTTGAATGTTTTTTTTTTAATTGAGAATTTGATTATTCCTGATCTTAGTTTTTGATTCTTCTGATGCTTTGTAATTTTGGTTGGACTGCTTCTCTGGTTTTCTCTTTTTTTTTCCTTTTTGTTTTCCATGACTCACCAGAGTGTTCTGAGTGACCATTCCTTTTTTTTTTATGTTTTGATTTTTCTGAACCAATCTTACTCTGAATCCAATTGTTTGTTTGTAAAGTTTAGTATTGCTTATTTTGAGTAGTATAGTCAACCTACCAACATTTGGTTCCATATCCCAAGTTATGAAGTCACTGGATGATGGGTTGACCCACT
The DNA here is from genome assembly GCA_017656035.1 of Myanophis thanlyinensis. Classification (NCBI taxonomy): domain Eukaryota; kingdom Metazoa; phylum Chordata; class Lepidosauria; order Squamata; family Homalopsidae; genus Myanophis; species Myanophis thanlyinensis. The sequence goes on from JAEANM010009992.1 coordinate 11,770, forward strand.
CTTTATACTGACACCATATCAACTGACATGCAGGATAGTAGCAAAAATTTAGAATTAGCACTTTTGGGGCATGGTGGCTCAGTGGTTAAAGACACTGAGCTTGTCAGCTGAAAAGCTAACTGCCCAGGTTTGAGACCCAAGTACCGTGTGACGGGGTGAACTTCTGTTGCTTGCTCCAGCTTCTTCCTGCCTAACAGTTTGAAAGCATCAAAAGTGAGTAGATAAATAGGCACCACTTCAGTGGGAAGATAACAGTGTTCCATGCACATCATGCACACATGACTATGGAAGTGTCTTCAGAAAATGCTGGCTCCTTTGACTAAGAAAGAGAAATGAGCATGGTCCCCTAGAGTTGGACACAACTGGACAGAGGAAATCTTTTACCTGTACCCTAGAATTAGTACCATGCATTCTTCCAAACCCTATTTCCTTCATAAATGAGCAACCATTGAGATAGTTTCCTCTGCTCTTATCATTCTATGCAGGGGTGGGATGCAACTGGTTTTACTACCAGTTTGGTGCACACACGCTTCCCTATAACTTTTGGACCTGCTGAACTTACCAAATACTTTTAGGGAATGCCCTATATACAATTTGTAAAACAGTCCTAATCAGATATAAACATGATGGGATATTTCAAGTTTTCCATGTTTTGCATTTTTGTAACATAATTGCCAAATGCGCATCAAAAAGGACTATCAAAGGCATTCTTGATGAAGGATAATTTCCTCACAAGCTCTTTTTTTGTGTATGAAAACATGCCTATCATTTTGCAGTTCCAGGCAGAAAAAAAATATGAAGAAATATCAAGCAGTACTAACACTCAGTGATTATAGGATTAGTCCCTTCCTTTGTTTCCCAAAATTATGAAATGTAGCAACTATCCCAGGAAAGGTTCTGTAAAATGGGGATTAAATATAAAGAAAACCAGAGTCTGCATAATTATCAAAATCAGAACAACCAAGACCCTCTAAGGCAGTGTTTCTCAACCTTGGCAACTTTAAGATGTTTGGACTTCAACTCCCAGAATTCCCCAGCCAGAAAAGCTTTGCCACCAAGGTTGAGAAACACTGCTCTAAGGTCTTGATTGCCCTTTGACTGGAATTTTATGAGGATCTTCAGGCTGCTGAAACAGAAAGGAAATCATCTGCTTGAGACAAATGGATATCAGCAAGCATTCTTTTAAATTGGGAGAAATATTGTTTGTTTGTTTTTGAAAAAATGAGGGGGGAGATACTTTCGCCAGCTGCTCATCAGCTGATTTCCCTATTAATCCAGCACATATTTTTTCGGCTCTTACAAACTTAAATTGCTTCATTTAAAAAAAATAACATTCTTGAAAATTCACCAATTTCTTTATTCACAATGTCCCTGCATATGGCAAATGTATGACAATTGCACTGAAGATTAAAGCAGACCGTATGAAAGACAGACACCCTTGTCTCCTAGTGTTCTACATGGCACTGTGATTAAAGCAGGCTCATACTTAAAATTATCTGTGACATAAATCAATGCAAGAATGTGATTAGATCTGTCCTAGGATAGATGGTATTATGTATTTTTCAAAGAAGAAGGACAAAGCTCTGGGAATCATGGCACATATGAACTTGCTTGGCTTTCAAAATCAATGAGCTTCTTTACTCATTAAGGGAGTAGATGGCATGCAAGTACTCTAAATAAACAAAAGCATTAAAATAACATAAACCTCTGAATCCCCATTCTCAGTCTTCTCTTTAATTGATAAAAACAGGTGGTGCTAAGAGACAGGTACCTTTTTAGCTGTTGCACCTTGCTCTTAAAACTCTTTTCAAAACATGATTTATATGATGCCCTCATTATTTTCTTTTTGTGTAATCTACATGTAACCATGTGCTGCAATTATTTCCCTTGTCATACCCTATGTTAGGATAGTGGCTGTGATTTTTTTTTAAAAAACGACTTTTTCTTTTCAATTTTAGACCAGAGATGGAACAACACATGACTCTTCAGATGGTGCTGTGTGTTTTGTGTATTTATAAGCATCATAATCTAAAATATTCCTATAGGCCAGTGGTGGCGAACCTTTTACTTACTGAGTACCAAAAAGTGTATGCTTTGCGCATGCCATCCGCACTTGTGTGCAGCTCCTCCACGTCCGCTGCATGTGCACATGCATGCAGCTTTTGCACATGCAATTCATGCATGCTGTACGCAGGCACTCATGCACACATGAGCCATCGTGTGTGCATGCGCAGGTGCTCTCCTGTTGCAATCGCGCGCATGCACAGCAGAGGCCCAAAGACCAGGTGGGTCTCTGAAATCGCGCTTGCATGCATGTGCAATCGCACGTGTATGCTCAGCTGGAGGTAAGTTGGTTGACAGCTTGTGTGCCCGGCAAGGTGGTTCTGCGTGCTACCTGTGGCACCCATGCCATAGGTTCACCATCGTGGCTATAGGCATTGCATTTACGATTCCTCTTCAATGGGGTGTATTTTTATACTTAAATTTTAAAGTTTATCCCAGCTTCAAGGAAGAAAAGAATCTAATGAGTAATGACTTAAAGATAGAATGCAATAGCATTAGGGCAAGGGTACCTGAAGTTTATATTTTTTCATTATTTCAATCTGCCATCTCACACAACTCACAGATTAACATACATGGAACAAATAACTAGAGTACATTTTTTTTACTTATATATAGGTTACTGTGAAATATTCCACAGAAACCAAGGGTACATACAGTATGATATAATTGCACTTCAGAATCTGTACTGCATACCAAATGCTTTCTCTAAGCATGTGTGCATTTCAAGGATGGTGTTATTAATACAGCATTAAGATGTAAGCATTCATCATTGCTGGCAACCCTGTCAAATTATGGCATCTTCTGTATCAGTGGTTTGGTGAAGCATTATGTCAGCCTAATTTGATGATGATGACGATGTTTCTATTCATGTCTGAGTCTTCAGTCATGCCTGAGTCTTCTATGGACCAGATCTCTCCACATCTTCAGATATTACACTATTTTTTTTTTGAATTGTTCTTTTCTGGCTGGTGTCAGCTTTGATTGTGTAGATCAGCCTAATGTAGACCTTGCATAGATATAAATATCAAAAATAGGATTGCCCTCAAAATTTACAAATCCTTATAACCACAGTCACATGCCTAGAGATTATGTCCTTTAGACTTTAAAGGCATCTAATAGGTCACTGGTTGTGGAAGGTAGTCGGAGAAGGACAAATGTTTCTCTACAGTACAATAAAATGTATTTAATGTTTAGCATTTAATGTTCAGAATGTCAGCACCTGTGAATCTTGAGGCATACAAATCTTTCCAATAAACAAATATATGCACGCATACCCATAAACTCTATGAAAAGAAATAGAAATATTAATTTTCCATGTCCTCCATCCACAAACTACAATTCCTGTATTTTTGCAGGGAAGATTTATCAGTTAAAGCAATATAAAACCTGATATATTTTATTAAATGAAAGGGATATCCCAAGAGTGCAATGGGCCTAAAAATAAACATAGTTTCAATCCCATAAGGTTGATGAACACACAAGTAGATGCAAAACATAAGCAGTTTTCTAGTTGCTCCAGTTTTTGCAGCTCCATATGTGGGTCTCATCATTAAATGAAAAGTTTGATCAGAAAATGATCTGGTCTCTGTCGATATAGTTGGGTTTTCTTATATGAAGACAGCTGATTTAGGATTTGTTCTTTTAATACCTCTCAGGCTCAGACACAATGCATTTTATGACCGTTATAATAATACATAAGTCAATGTTATTCTTTGATTCTTGTCTCATTTTTTGGCCATCTGTGTGGCTGCATAGGAAGCTAATAGTTTTGGGCTGTTTTAGCAGCATAAAACTATGTATACTTGGAAATGTAGGTAGCATTAGTTGCCCATGTGATCCCAGTTCCTCTTTGATAGTAATGCTCTGTAGGACCTGGGTGACTCTCTGCCATCTCCACCCCAGAATCCCAAGATATCATTTGTTATTCTGTGCTAAGACAACACACTGTAATGCTACAGTCCAGTTATCACAGCAGCTGCCCGATAGCTTGCCTGCCAATGGTGGAGCCTGGAAGTCTTAGAGCAGACAGCATACTAAAAGCTCAAAGCTATGTTTCCAAACCACTAGCCCCATCATCTTAATTATGTCATCCATGTTTCATCCATGGGTGAGCATTCATTTGTTCATTTATTTTTCCCTCAAAGAGCAAAGAACAAGCCAGCAACATTTTAAATAACTATGAAATAGGAGATAGATAGATAGATAGATA
>JAEANM010009994.1:0-16042 GCA_017656035.1 Myanophis thanlyinensis
AAACCAGGTTGTGATGTTGCCCGTCAGGATGCTCTCTACAGTGCAGGAATAGAAGTTTCTGAGCACCTTTGGTGGTAATCTGAAGTCCCTCAAACTTCAGTAAAGCATCCTTTAAGGAAAAGCATCCTTTCACACTATTCTTCTCTTGGTTGTTTTTGATTCTTTGCAATTTCTCTTTTTAAAAAAATGGGAATATTTGCGTGCATGTGTGTGCGTATGTGTATATATGTGTGTGTAATGTGAGCATGCAAGAATGTAGTTCCCTGACACCGTGTATGAGAGAGAATGACTAATTTATATTCAGAGGGGGGATCAGTTACTTTGGCAATTAATTTAAATTTGTGGCTATTTGTTCTGTTAATATAAAGGGTGTGTATGTCCTGCTTCTCTGCTTTTTGAGATGGTGGGAGTATAAATTTTAACAAGTATGAATATATAAATACACAGACTTAATGCATGCGTGGGGAAATTTGATTTTACATAGATCTTACATAATTCTAAGAAGCTGAAGGTTTGTGGAATGTTTTTTTCCTTGCATATATATTATGTCTGCTTTTCTGGACTCTGTCTAGTCTTTCTTTTTGAGGGACATCTTAAATTTATGGCCATTTATGGTTTTTATTGTATATACAACATGCTATCTTTCTTATTTGGTCAGTTGATTTCTCTCCTAGGTTTTCAATACTTTACATGGAAGATATCCAGGTATATCAATCCTCTGTTGTGCTTGATAAATGTATGTGGAAATCCAACTGGGGCTGCCAAATTGACAACTTGGCATGAACAAATGACAGGTTCAACACAGACAAAATCCTGACTGCCTCTGCCTTCTTTCTGACCACCTTCCCATCTCTCTATAAGACAGTTCAGCAGCTTTTGCCTCAATTGTCAGGGGCTTGGTGGATAATAGGTGTGTAGCAGAAATAGCTAATGCCTATAATTTCTATCTAATGAATATTCACCAGATCAGCTGCTTTCTAAACATTGATGCAATGAAGTTCCTGGTGTAGGCATTAGCTGTTTTATGCCTAGTTTGCTGTAATGGCCTTTGTCAGGTCATCTCTCATGGATTTCCCCCCTCTTGATCTGGGTCCAAAACAACAATTTGCATTATCCTGGATCCCTCCTGAATGTCCCATATCTCTAGGCAACAAAGGACCCCTTGTGGCTCCTTTTAAAATATAAAGTGCAATATAAAAAATTAGGTTTGGTCTTCACTGTCCTATAGCGCAATATAACTGTTATCTAACTTCTCTTAGTTTTGGGTTAATTTCCTCTCCGGTGACTTGTTCCACTTCACAGGGACTTTTGCTGGTGATTTCTTCCTGAGCTTCTTCATGGCTAGAACATTTCAAGCATTGTCAGCTATGAAGGCAGCTTTTAGTGCCCTTTGGTTCCCTAGAGCAATTTAAAAATGTATTATTGCAGCTTCCTAGAGCAGTTTAAAAACATACTATTTCAGCCTAAGGTATAGTAGAAGTTTTGGGCCAGACTCCAGTAGTACTGCAACAATTTATTCTTAGCCAGGCAAATGACAGGCTGACATTATTACTTTTTTATTGTTTATGGATTCTTCATTGATTCTTTCTTTTTATTGGCAATTTTTGTTTAGTATGGGAGTGCCTATTTTGCTGAGCCTGCTCCTTAGGTTTTTATAAAATGGCGCATTTGTATTTTCATTTTGTAAAGATTTATATTTACTTGCTGTCTTTGATATTTAGATGTTTTTTTAATTTTTTCCAGATTTGTTGTTCATGTAACTTTACTGTTATTTGTTAACCTTTCAATAACAACAGTAACAACTTGAGAATGCCCACCTTGTACTAAACTATGTAGACAATGAATGATATTGCCAAAGGAGATAGCTTGGTGAAGAAATTTTTACTCATTTCTATAAAAGATTATTTCATATAGCTATGTTAACTCATAAAATGTGCATTGCTGGACAAATTATAGAGAAAAAAAACCACTAAGTTATATCTCCATGCATGATGCATTCCAATAGGGAATCACCAAACCTCCCACCTTCTAAATATGTATGAAAAGCACAATTTCACACCACACACTGAATATAGAGCGAAGCCCTAAAAAAGTATCTGTTAAGTCCAAGTCATGAAAACTTATTGTGACAATCTAAATTCTAGGGTAATTGAAACATACTTATATTTTCTATTAAAATTGAATCTTAGTGCATCTTTCCTGTACATATAGATGGATTTCCTAGAATCAGACTGTCCTCTACTATGAAATTAAATCCTGGTTATAAATAATTTCCATGAACTGTAAGCACAAAAAATGAAATATATATTGATAATCTCCATCATCCAATACAGTTCAATAGAAATTATATCAGTATCGGAACCAATTTATGAGAATGGTCTGAAAACCATTCTGAAGAGATTAGAAGTGATCCTCAAGAGAGATTGTATAAATTTAAATGTAGCTTTGTTCACAGCTTCTTCAACCTTGAGATATTTCCAGTATCCACCCAGCCTACGTATGTGCAGGCCTTGAATATAAATAAATATACTGGTACATGTTATTTTAAATGTCCTAATTGTTAGCACACTTTGAATATATATGATGGAAGCACGGGCTATGCACCATAGATCAAATAGATCAGATTATCAGATCAAATTGGGATGCAAATTTTAATGTGTTTAATTCCTCCTGCATTAACTATAGATGGCATTTCTCTCTCTCTCCTATGTCAATTGTAGTAAACTCTAAGCAGTAAACAACATTATGCACAATCATATTAACTGTTCAGAAATACCTTATAAAAGGTTTTTTTCTTCATTCCTTCTTTTTCTCTTTCAGATATACGCTTTCTACTTCCCTTGCATTACCTAAACCAAAGACTAAATAAAGAGCAATAGAGTCTTTATTGAGCATAACCGATGTTTGGAGAAGAGGGGTTATGTTGTGTACCGCGCATGCGCGGCCGGAGTCTACACTCCGGTCCGGCAATTCCAACTTGTGACCCGACAGCTGATTGGCTGTCGGGAGAGTGATGCCCATTGGCTGGTTCGCCAGCCAATGGGAAATGCGGAAATTTGAAGCCGCGGCAAATATAAAAAGCCGCGGCTTTCCCTGAGCTAGAGAGACCTTTCAGAGAAATCCTCATTGTGAGTTACTCGCGACTTAAAATAAAAGGGACCCCTCATGGTCTTCCAAACGGACCCTGCTGTTGGTATCTTCCTTGCCCGATTTGGACCGGGTTTTCAGCCTTTTTAACAAGTTATTAGTGGTTACTCTATATAACTTTAACAGGAGATTGTTTTGTTTAAAACCCACTTTAAATCTGTCTGTACCAATAGATGAAATTCCTTCTGCTATGTTTTCTCATGACAAAAACTCCTGTGAAGAAAATTAGACTGATAGGCAGTGACTGGCTAATTCAGGCTCTGGTTTAGAATGAGGTTTTATTTGATAGTTTTGCTTTTAGTGAAATGAAGCATTCCTTTAAACTTCACTATCTGTACAAATTATCCTTTTGAACTGCTCTTAGACAAGGGCAAACAAATGCATGGATACACAGGCAGATGATATAGGTGGATGTACCTGAATTTTCCTTACTACTTTGCAGGGGTCTTCAAACTTGGCAATTTTGTGATTTGTGGACTTCAGCTCCCAGAATCCCTCAGCCAGCAAAGCTGAGACCCCTGACTTAAGGGGTTTGAAGAAAGAGGACAAAGCAATTCCCTCCTTAGAAGCTTGAAGTCCTTCAAATCTATATGAACTAAATCTGGGCTGCAATCTGCATTGCAATTTCTCAGAGGTTTATTTTCTGACAGAAGTGGTTTTCCATCTTATTCTTAACATGTTTAGAATGTTTTTTTTAATTTTATTTTGGATTCTTGATCTTATTTTACAGTAAGAAATGCTGCTGCTACTTCAAGTGTTATTTTCATCCCCTACTTTATTTCTTTCTACTAACTTGAAAACTTTCTGAATAACCAGAATCTCAATCTGGAGAGGAAAAAAAAATCTCATTAAAAGAGAATTGGGAGAAAAATTGCAGGATATATGTTTCTGCACAGAAGTAATTTAAACATGAACCATTAAAAAAAGAATCTGTATCTTCTGCAGGAGTTCAAAACCTTGGGAAGGACTTTCATTGATAGAAGTCACAAACATTGAAGAACTGTGTGGTTTTGATTGAGCCTTTGATGAAATGGCTCTTGGTTGTGATTGTGTAGAAGGAAAAGGTGTCTTGCCTCTTTGACATTGCCACTTTGAAATAGCCACTTCACTGGACTTCATTGGTTTCCTGCATTTACATATAGGAGAAGATACTTCCAACAAAACACAACTGCTAGCTAAGCTAACTTTGCCAGTTTGATTGGCGGTGCTGAGTAGGAATGCTTTAGTTAAGAGGTTTATATATGTCTCATGTCAGATATTGTTCGGTGCTTAGTTATCAATCTGGTCTCAGACTGCGAACCCAAATGGATAATATGACAAATAATGGCTTTACTTTATTTTATTCATGGTAACTTAAAGAAATCTGCTTGATATACAAGAGAATCTTTTGTAACAAGAGAATGTTAAGCTTGTTAATGAGCACAAGGCATGCTGTGATGAAGAGTAGAAAGTACATCAAAAACTGTTAGACATACTTGGGACAGTAAATTATGACTATATGCAGATTCTTTTAGCATGCTTCTTACTTGTATGCCTCATGAATTTCCTATTTTGCTGCAAGTATTTACATTATTTTAAGCATTGATAAGTCTTATGAGTTCTAGATTCTAGAATAAACAGCATTGTAAAATAAAACTCAAATTACATTTAAGCACATGTGATCAACAGTAACATTTTGTTGTCAAGAAAAATTACAACAGATTCAAATATCTTTGTTGTTGTTTTTTAAATCTCATCTCATAAACAAATACTGAATTATTGATATTTGAGTGTGGAATGTATGAATGCAGCAGTGGAGTAGGATATATTTTCTCCATTACCACTTTGAATAAAATCTCCATTTGTAGAGAAGAAGATTGAGTAGGCCCCTTCAGTTATTGCACACTGTGCATATATAGATGTCAGAGGAGAAGGAAGAAAACACATTCTGGAACAGGCACAGCATAATATTTTTCTGGAATGTTTGAATTGATTTTATTCTCTGTTAGACAGGAAAACTCTGAAGCAGTCCTATCAAATCAAGCACTGTAGTACTCAAAGCTTGTTAATGTAGTTTGATTGCCAAGAGAGAGTCCCAGAAGTATGTTTCTCTCTGGAAGCAAAAACAATAAGAAATTAATCTGATGTCATTTCTTAATACCAAAGACAAGGCTCTGAGACTGGGACCAGTCATGATAGAATATCAGGTAAAGATCCCTGATATTATGTTGTCCATAAGTCATGGATGTGGAGGTGTTTCCTTAGCTGAAGTCTCCCAAGCACATATCTCTTGAGCAATGATTTGAAGATTGCCTATTGCAGTTTGCGCTAATGGTAGCAACACATCATCACATACATACATACTGTGTTTTGCATCCTTCAGTAGGACACACACACACACACACATGCACACTACTGAAGGATATATACACATATATATTAAAAAGATAAATGTTTCCCTGATAGTAATGTCTGACTCTAGGGCACAGTGCTCATCTCCCTTTTTTTGACAGAGGGAGTTATCCGTAGACAATTGCTGTGGTCATGTAGCCAGCATGGCTATACACCAAAGGTACACAGAATACTATTACCTTCTCACCAAAATGGTATCTATTAATCTACTTGCATTTGCATGCTTTTGAACTATTAGGTGGAAAGGAGCTGGGGCAAGTAATGGGAGCTCACCCTGTTTTATGGAGCTCAGGTCTCAAACCCAGTTGACAAGCTCAGTGTCTTTAACTGCTGAGCCATCGTGCCCCCACATATACACACACATCTGTTTTGGAGAAATATATATTTTGCTAATGAGTTTGAATTGTTAACACACCAAACCAATATATTGGTCAGAGTTTATTTCTTAGTGTAACTTATCTCAGTTGTTGTTGTTAAGAAAAAAAATAGGCGTGAAAAGGAGCTTATAAAATCCCCGTTGAATTCCATGAAGGGAATAAATATTGATGTGTGTAATAAATATAGAAAAATTAAACACAGTGGCTATGTTTTCTACTTTATAAATAAGTTTAGAGACCCTCCTATTTATATCTTGTACTGTATTTTTATTTTCAAATCAAACACTATGCTGGGTTGATGCTGTGGAATTTGAAATTCAACACATCAAAGGCCATTACGCCAGGGCAAGATACTTGAATACATATATATACAAACTAGGAATTAAGATAAGAGATGTCTCTAAGAGGATTAATGATAATGGCAGTGATATTTCAGTGACTAGAAATAAGAAAGTTTGGGCGCATATGATTAGCTAGCCATTCCAACAAAGCACATCAAATATTGTCTTTCTTCAATTTCTTGATTTATATTAATGTTTGATTTGTTCATTCTCTTCATAATTCATTTGACCCCAAGTGTCAAAGTGTCTTTTGACCCCAAGTGTCAAGTGTCTTTTCCTAGATCCTCCTTTAACCTTGTTAATGCCAAGCAATACAGTGCTGTGATTTTCTCCTCCTGAGAGTTTTATGAACTTGAAATCTTTCCTTCCTTTCAACAACAATTGTTAACATGGCACAATATCCTGTTAAAGAGCCCTGAAGATGTCAATATGAGGGTGTTAGCAGGTGTGGACTTAAATATTTCATTATCCTGTTCAGTCTGGGGCTGTTCTTAAGAACATTATGTGATCAGAAAAGACTGCCAATGTTTTTTTAAAAAAAAAAAAACTTGAGAGTTGTGTAATCAAGGAATTAAACAGCCAGAGGCAGGCAAAAATCCTGTGAAAGGGCTTGTAACCTAAGCAACGACTTATCCACAAATCATTTGCAAGCCTGACTGGAGGCCACTTGTTGCCTAAGATGAAATCAATTGCGAAGAGGATTTTAGTGGGTGGATGAGGCGAGAATTAAGGCTCACTGAGCGCAGGTTAACACACACAACAGATCTGTCCTGCTGTCTGAAAAGTCTATCTGTTGCTCTTTCTGTTACTCAGAAGTAATGTGAAAAGAGAAGCAGAACAGAATGGCATTGCCTGGTGAGTTCAATTTCCATTCTGAAGGCTTTTGGCCTCCAGGGCTTTGGCATGGAGAATGTTAGAAAGCAGATTTTCATGTAGTTGGGATAACTGTTAAATGTTTATCTATGGGCAGAGAATAAAATGACACATTGTGTGATAAACGAACATCATCTGGAGGCAATCCTTGTAGGAACTGTTGGCAAAGGCAAAGAGATCAAATACCCCCGCTTTCCAGTGACCAACTGCTGCATTGCCATTAAGTGGTACTACACCTTCCTTTTAAACTCATGATGTGCAAATTGAGGCTATGCCTCTTTTCAGCAGAGTTGATTGACCCTGTGTTTCTGTAGCAATGGTTCACATAAAAATTACAAAGCTGGAAACAACCAGAAGGGCTACTTCTCTTTACAAATGAAGATAATCTTCAACACATAAAGCTAACAGTTGCATCTTAAGAACTAATCCTTTTCCAATCCTGTGCCTGATATGTGATGGGCTGCAATTGTTATAATCTCCAGCCAGCATGCTTTCGGGGAGTCTGTCTGGCAGTATATCTGAAGAACATCATACTGCAGTTGCCTGCAATTCTATTGTGCCAAGGGTTTAAAAATCGTGAATTGCTACAAGATAATGAAGTATGGTAAATATCAAGTCCAAGAGTAATTTTCACTGATTAATACAGAGCACGGTCTCTTTTAGCTAAAGAAAAATGTAGTGGTCCTTAACAAACTGAGAAATTTAATTTTACTGATACACAGATAAAGAGTCAATTGGGCAGAGTTATCTCATGGCTGGAGGGCATGGTTCTCTCATGAGCAAAAATCTCTCATTAGATAGCAAAAGGTTATTCTTCTCCAGCTTAGATTTCACTGTTAGTTAGAAAAATGCAGTTTCCTTTAAGTACATCAGATTCCTGTTCATCTGCATCATTAAAAACAGTGGCCTCCAACCTTTTGGGCACCAGGTCCCATGGAGAGAGATTTTTTTATGAGCCAAAAGGGGCATGGTTTCATGTGCTGCCTGCACCCCATGGATGGGGCTTTGCTTGTTTTTGTGTCCCAGTTTCTGACCTGCTGCAGACCAATGCTGATCTACAGATGGGGAGTTTGTGGACTCTTGGTTTAAATAGGAGTGGAATCCAACAGGTTTTTCTACTGGTTCGGTGCGTGCGCATGCGCACCAAATGCACTGCAGCATGGCTCTTTAAACCTCTTTTAGAGCCACCAAAGGCAGCAGGGATCATCAGGAAGGCTCGTAGATGCACCAAACAGCTGATTAAGGTAAGTAAGAAAAAACAATGAAGCTCATATAAGGAAGGATAAGGGCAGGGGTGAGTGGGTAGGGCCAATTTCAAATCTCTACTACTGGTTCAGGCGATGGGTTTTATTCCGGCTGAATTTCACCACTGGGTTTAAATCTTTTTTCAATTTCTGTCTTCCTAAGGAGTGGACCTGGGCAAAACAAAGTCATGTTTCCAAGGGCGCTGTTACAGAAAGTGATATAACAGGTGTAATTTGGAAGATTCAGCACTATTGCTTTGAGGAGTGCTCCCTCACTCCCTATTTCCATATGACTGTGCATACCTGGCCATTAACTACATTGTACAGTAGTTTTTCCTCCCCAATGGTTTGTAGTCTTCTTGGCAAAGTGCCAAGAACAAACAGGTAAGGGTAGACGGTTCTAATCAATGGGATACCTGACTTTCCCAAAACCTCAAAGAAAGGGATTGACATCCTTGGGCTGCAAAATCTGGCTAGATAGCAGCAAACCTGGGTTTTTTTTGTAATTTAGATATGGTAGTCAGACAGGGAGCTCTGACATCTCCCACTCCTAAACATTTGAGCAGTTGAGGCAAAAATAAATGACCAGACAACTCAATAGAAATGCCAAAATGGAACTGCAGAGGAATGGTACTTTTGTGGTATGCACTTAATTGCAAGAAAGGTAGGATGTAGGATCCATGGGACTTTTTCAGACCAGGAAGTAAAGCAGGCAGTGATGTGCAAAAATGTATTGATTTGAGAACAGCTCATTCCAGGATTGATATGTGTCTGAGATATCATAAACTACTTGCAATTCAGAGGATTTACTTCTACTGAACCACTGGATTGTCAGAGGAATGGTATGGTGGGGAGGAGAACAAAATCTTCACAACCTCTGGAACCTTCTGTATATCCCTACTCAATGAGGACCTTTGGGCCAGCCTCATCCTGACTGCTTTTCTTGGGTTGATTTTTTTTTAGATGAATTGATTTTAAAGGTTGTTAGTAACATTCAATAGGTAAGATGTTTGTTGTCTCCATTGTCATGTGATATAAATTAGCAAGTATCTGCCTAGACACTAAGGGGAAGTCTCCTTAAACATATCCTTATTTTTTGTTGGGCAACTGGAACTGCTTATTTTCTGAGGTGCCTCTCAAGCTTTGAAATTGATTTAGGTAGAATGTGAATTTGACCCCAATCTCCCCATTTTTAGGAAATGAGTCAAGAATTTCTTTCTAGCTAAGTTTTTCTAAGTGAGGTGAATTGTGACAGGGTTTTGAATGTGTCTGTGTATGTTCCTTTTTGTTGATAGCTATTTTTGGTGGTCTCTTAGTAGGAAGATGGTCTGTAAATGATATGTATGAATGAAAAAAAAAGTAATCCTTACAGGAATTATCACTGGGTAGTGGGTCTATAGCTAATTAATATATCCTAAAACATACAAAGTATTGTTTTATGTTTGAACTATTGAGCCTTTATTTAGCAAATTCTATTTTGATATTTCCCGTCCCCCTCTATTTACAAGTTGTATATTAATCTCAAGCCTCAAATTGAATACCTTTCCATCTATATTCAGACCATGTCCTGGGAATCATAGCTAGTTAATCATGTTGATTCAATACTTAATAAAACCAAAATGACAAACTCTGCATTTTGGAAAGGAAGGATGTGTTATAAGGTTAATTTAATCTGCTGTTGTCTACTTCTTTTGTCCTTCTTCCTGATTCATGCTGCCGAAAATGCATCTGTCTGCAAAAAAGAGGGCTAATTGACAAACCTAGAGAATCTGGAGATACGATGATGTGACCTGGAATGATGGCTGCTCATATAATGAGAGGCAGCTGGAAAATTATGCACATCAACTCACAGTGTCTCTGCTCTTTTTCACAAACCAGCAGATGGTAGCAGAGTCTGTGGATATCAGGAAAGGCAAACGTCCATAAAATGTTGTAACTGCCCTTATTCCTTCCCCATCCATCTACACTTGTCAGCCTCTTCATAAGTGCTTTCTGTAGTAGTGACCCCAAAATTGCGTCATTTAATCTGTAATCACATATTGTCAAAATTCTTTCATTTTATCACATAACCACTGCATACATTTCCACGCATTTCAAAACACTCCCCCCCCCCAATCCAGTAGCTTTAGGCAACTCTTTGTGGAAAAGAGATAATAAAAAGAGACACCACAGAAAGGGAAGAGGCTGTCATTGCTGAGGTAAAATAAGATACCTTAAAGGAAGAGTAAGTGACAAAGGGAAGGGAGAAGGAAGAAGAGCAACACTCTTCATGTTCTTTCATGTTTATCCCTCTTTTGCTTTGTGCTTTGAATTTTAAATGGCTCGTTAGGCTACTATTATTTGTAAGAGCTGCTCATAAATGTTGCAGCCAGAAAATGCAAGAAGAAAGGATTCTCACAGAGAAGCTTGGTGGCTCAGCTGAAACATCACCCACTGGACATGTTTATCCAATAAAGGGGGAAAATGTACCAAAGAATAAAACACGGATTTAAATGCAATTTAGGATTTCTTAGAATGAAACAACAGCAATAATATATAGTTTTCCTAGGAATGGGTGAGAAAAAAGAGTTACAATTATTTGTAGAGCTAAATAGTATAGCCCAGTGGTGCGAGTGGTGGCACTCAGAGCCCTCTCTGTGGGCACACATGCTGCCACCCCAGCTCAGCTCCACCACATTTGTCCATGGTGTTTCTTGCCATCCTTTGCAGGGAAACAGAAGTTTCCCTGCAAAGGATGAAAAAGAAGCTCACGAAATAAAAAGATCTCGCTTCTTGCAGAGCTGCTGGTGTTGTGATACCCCACCTCCTGCCAGCCAACTGGTCTTTGGGTCTCTGCTATGCATGTGTGCACATGCCTTGCAGTTTGGGAACTTGGTCTCTAAACAGTTTGCCATTACTGGTATAGCCTCACTGGCAGAGTAGAAATGTTAAGCTGTAGACAGGCTCATGTGTCATAAACACACATATTTATTTAAGGCGGCATAGAATCTTTTCTGAAATCTTAACTTGTGGATATTAGCCAAGGATTGTTCAGTCAAGAATTGGTCTATTGGAACTGCTTTTCTGGTTTATTGAACTTCAGGAAATCCTAGATACTCCAAAATAACACCAAGAATATGGCAACACACGATCACTTTCTCTAGCAGTAAAGGCTAGATTCTTTGGCATTTGTATGGGAGCAGAAGGATATTGAACAAATAAGAATTACAACTTGTTCTGCATATATTTTCCTTTGTTATTGTGCTGCAGTTGATGCATAGACAGCATGTGGAGTGACAGTACTGATTAATACATATGGTGCCATTAAATCACATTAATCAAAATTATTGTGAAGCCTACTTAATGTGAGTATTAGCATATGGTTTTGCTCCATCCTATTCTTTAAATTCAACAATGATAGTATCCATAAAATGCTAGTGTTCTATATTATGTTTGGTTATATAAGTATATTGACATAATATGCAATTTTATTGCAGTTGTAAAGTTCAAAATTGGTACATATGATATGGCAAACAATACAAAATTTATGTTGGTATTGAACCTGTATTACACAGATCTTTTTTAGTCTGTCTTTTATTAAAATCTGCTAATATTAATAATAACATTGCTATTACTTAGAAATACCAGGTACTTCTTTTCTAATAACATGCAGTGGTTAAGAAGAACATTTCTCTAAAGTAGTGTCTAATTTATAAATTGTGCCCTATAATAGCAATATAAGCTATTCTGGAAAATAATGAAGAAAAGCTGCAGAAGTCTAAAACTAGCAAAAACATTCACATATCATTATCTTGAAAGGTTGTGGATGACTTGAATAAAACAAGTGGCAGTAACATTGTTGGAGTAATCTCAGCTTCTGAATTTCATCTTTTAAGTTCTCTGTTATTATCAT
The DNA here is from genome assembly GCA_017656035.1 of Myanophis thanlyinensis. NCBI lineage: Eukaryota > Metazoa > Chordata > Lepidosauria > Squamata > Homalopsidae > Myanophis > Myanophis thanlyinensis. Next base: position 12,266 of record JAEANM010009994.1, read on the forward strand.
TGATTCCTTCTTAGTTTAGGTATCCCTGATATTTTGGCAAAACAATATTACAGTACCTATGTGGCATTGCTGATTTATTTTGTTTCCATTAGGCATTTTAGTCTATTATAGCAACTATAAAATCTGTTTAAGATTGCCAGTAAAAAAATGTACATTGTCTACTTCTATGGAATGTCATAGTTATCTAGTTCTCTAAATATTAAGTACAGTTGAGGGCCACATGGAGTTTTAAAAAAGTAAATAGGACCCAATTCTCTAAGTGACTAGAATGGATTATGCATATAATTGATCTGAAACAGTATTTGTACTTGCTTTAAAAATAGACTTGACATTTGTATTGTACAATTTTTGGGAGAGATAATTGGAGAAATAACTAAAATTATGGCAGGAGAAAATCCATTCATTTTATTATTTCGTTAGGTAAGACCCTCCCCCCTCCAAATGAGCAAAATTTCTTGAAAACAATGAATAGAAATATACCTGCTGATCAAGAACGTCATCAACAAATGTCTTTCATTAATCTATCAGAATCATTCATTCAAAATGTATGCATTTATGTTAGGGAGTAGTATATGGATTGTTAATTTAAATCAACACAAACTATTGAAATGGAATGGAAAAATGTTGTTTCTCTGCCTGTGAATTAATCCTTAAAAACATTTTGGTTTTGTGTCAAATCACTCCCTCCATTCTCTAGATGGTGGTATGGCGCTGCTCTGTATCCTTGTCTGTGTGGCTTAAAGCCTAGGTAGCACATAGTGACATAATGAAATCTGCAGGGAATATATTTTCAAAAGCAAGTAAGGGCTACAGATTGTATTTTTCAGACCCCGTGTTTATTGTGTTTTATATTTTATTTTATTTTATTTGGACTGCGTACTTTATAATGCAAACAGAATGGGATCACGTTGGAAGATTGTGGAAGACGTGGGCTTATAGAGAAAGGTGAAACAAGAAGGATTCCTGAAGCAGTTTAAAAACTATTCGAAATATGACATGCATTCTGCATCATAGATGATACATAGATCATTTATGTATCAGTTGTATGAGGTCATAGATCGTGAAAATGATGGGATTATGCAAGAATCAGGGCTGAAGGAGAAAAGAAATTCGTTCATAAAGTAAAAGTAAGAGAACAGGTTACTACAGAAGAAGTTGTTTCTAATTTCCATCAATCAATCAGAATAAAGCTGGAAGGGACCTAAGAGGTTTTCTAGTCCAACCCCCTACTCAATGGTTGGAGGAGATCCTACACCATTTCAGACAGGTGGCTCTCCAGTTTTTTCCTTTAAAAGCTCCAATGATGGAGCATAACATTTGAAGGTAAACCGTTCCACTGGTTAATTGCCCTCCCTGTTAGAAACTTTCTTCTTAATTCCAGGTTGCTTCTCTACTTGATTAGTTTCCATCCATTGTTTCTTGTCTTGCCTTCTGGTGCCCTGGGAAATACTGGAATAGTGTTATCATGTCACACCTGTCTGGTTCATTTTTTAATTTAATATAGATTTAGCTGCATTTTGTTTTACTGAAATATGAAGCAAGATTTATAAAAAAAATTAGTAAAATTAGTATAGTTAAATTAGGTTCTTGATGTCTTTCAAGTAAGTCCTTTTTGTTAGTTTATAATATAAAATACAAAAACAAATAATAGGAAATACAGGGGAGGGAAAAGGGAAGAATATAGAAAAGGCATTGACTTCTGACTTCCTTTGGTGCAGTAGAATAAGATAGTAACACTACTTTTACATAATAGTATAAAGTAGCCATTTTTATATGAACAAATCTATCTAATCGGTAAAAGCCAAAATCAAAGTTTCATTTTTTTTCCACTTCAAGCACAAAGTCCAGAAGAGGTTTCCAGGTAAAATAAAGGTATTTTTGGGTTTTTTTAAATCAAAGCAGTCAATTTAGGCATCTTTGCTAACTCCATCAATTTTTGTAGCCATTCATCCATTGTGGGGATCTAAGCGTCCTTCCATTTTGTGCATAAAGTTCTCTTGCTGCTGTCAACAAATATCAAAATTTAAAAAAAAATTGCCAAGTCTTTTTCCATTAAATTGAAAAGAAAAGTTTCTGGTTTTATCTTTATAGTCACTTTAAGCACCTTCTGTATTAGAGTATGAATCCTACTCCAATATGTTTTTGCTTTATGTCCATCACAAATGATAAAAAGTCCCTTCTTTAGATTTGCACTTGATGTCATTAGACATTACTAAGTTAATAGATGCTAAGAAATCAGACTATTGTCAAGGGAAGAGAAACAAAACTTAGAATTTCGGTCCAAGGAGAAAGAATGAAGATCACAGGGCATGAATCCTAGAATTGGAAGGGACCTAAAAGGCCACCAGGTTCACTGCACTGAATAGTGCACAATTCCCACATGATATTATATCAAGTCTGTATTTAAAAATCTCCAGTAAAGGAGAAGAATTCCAATTCCACATGGGTGAATTGACAACTCTTAACTCTTAATAAGTTCTTCCTAATATCTAGTCTGTATTTGTATTTTTGAAATTTCTAGTCTTTCTCTCTGGAGCAAGTAAAAGTAATATGAACCCACTACAGGATACAACCCTTCAAATATCTGAAGGCATATTCTCAACTTCTCTTCTGCCAGGTAAACATAGCTAGGTCTTTTAGTTACTCATTGTAGAACTTGGTTTCCAGTCCTTTTATCATCTTGGTAGACTTTCTCATGACTTGCTCCAGTTATCAACATCTTTTTTTAAACATTTGCCCAAGTGAAGAGGTTAGTCAAATGAAGACATTCATAGTTTTCTAAATAATAATATGAAAGAACATGTTCAAAATCACCCTCACCATTAAAACTAGTGCTTGTTTCAACTGAAACCAGTGTTTATGAAATTATAAACATTTGCAAGCTAAATCCATGTTTGTTGGATAAAATAAAAAAAATGTTCCACTTTTGTCTCTTCTTGAATGCAGCAAGTGATTTTATTCCCTTCCAGAAAATCTGATATTATTATTATTTCTTTTACTCATTAAACATGGAACTCAGTCAACTGAACATTTAAAAATGTATCACAAATATCATTGACTGGCTCTGATGGTTGATATGGATTGCTGCCAAGCATCCTAGGTATCAACCAAGTATCTTCTTAAAATGTATATTGTTCCAAGTAGTGCAGTTTTTTGCAGTTCCACTGGTGTTATAGCAGATCTATTTTGATCTATTTTGTAAAATTCTTGGACATGGTACCAAGTGCCCAATGACAGTGGGTATCACTGTTACATGTTTCATCCGAAATTGCATAGTTTTGGTGGCCAGGTCATGAAATTTCATGATTTTTTTTCAGACTTTTTTCTTTGAATCTGGCATCTCCTGGTACAGCAATATCAACAAATTGGTTGTTGTTGTTGTGATGATGATGATGATGATGATGAAGCTTTTATAGGACAAAATTGAGGAAATCTGAAACATGCGGTAACATTTATTTACGGAAACTTGTTTCTTTATGTTGTAGAGATTTTGGGAAATTTGTTGGCTAAACTAGGATTTAGACAAGAATAAGCAATAGTGAATTACTCATCCAAATCCTTTTCTAGAAAGGATGCTTTTATACATGAACATGAACATCTAGCTTTAGAAGATTTGTGCCAGTTCTCTTTGCAATTGAAACTTATTGTTTCAAAATCCAGGATTCTTTGAACCTATCTATGAAGTTAAGCCAAAACATGACATCTAAACATGACCTTTGGGGCAATGGATTTGTCTGGGTCTGTGATGCTGTGTATATGTGAGAAAAAATGCAGTGA
>JAEANM010009995.1:0-16041 GCA_017656035.1 Myanophis thanlyinensis
ACCGCCTCTCTGAGAAGGGACTCAGGGCGGTGTACAACAACAAAACAATAAATTAATAAAAACAAAACAATAAATTAATCATCATTAAAAAACAGATTCAAGGAATAAAATTAAGTGGTTGATTTAAAAATTATAGAAAATTTATAAAATTTAAAAATTTAAAACCAATTTAAAATCCTTTACAGGATTAACCCTGCAAAGTGGGAAGAAAACAAATGGAGATTTCTTCTGTGAACTGGCTGAATTTTACCTCAGCACTCACCCTTGCTTGTGAATTCAAATTCTTTGGCAAGAATCAAGTCTTTGGCAAGAACTCCCATTACCAAGACTGAGGTAACCACATCAAGCAGCAAAATCAGTCCTCTGAACCCCAGCCCAGCTATTTTCATAAGATGAAAGAAAGAACCATATGTCATGCTAGCTACACCAATTCTCTCCACTTACCTCTTATCCTTGTATGGTATGAAAGATTGCATTATCAGGTAAAATTCAATTGAAAATCTAATCAACTTCTGTACATGGTGGAGGAAAAAGAAGAAGGCATTGACCTGATGTGTTTAGTCAGGAATAGGCAGTTACAAGTAGTCCTTTTTCAGCAACTTCCTCTTTTAGCAACCATTTGCAGTTATGACAGTGATGAAAAGTAAGCTTATGATTAGGCCGCATGTTTATGACTTTCACAGGTCTGTAAAGCAAAGGAAAGCTGAAGTAAGATCATAAGTACGGGTGCAGATTCACTAAGCAACTGCTTTGCTTAATATCTGAGTTGCTGGTCCAATTGTTATCAATAAATGAGGACTAATTGTACAAGTGTATTCCTCTAATCATGGAGCCATAGGAATCAGCCAAAAACAGTAACAGGGAAAAGAGAATAATATGTAAGAAATAAATAAACCATAATATACTGATTATACATGTTGGAAATGAAACTGTAATTATACTGGAAGTGATTGAAAAATAATTATGCAGTAAACAAATTTAATACTGTTCAAGAAATTAACTAACAATTTTCAGAATTTCAGTCCTGTTAATGATACCTATGCCACAGGACAAGCAGAATGTGGGGCTTGTCCTTTTTATTATTTTTTTTGCAGCAAATATGAAATTAGTTGCTTTTAGCAGCCTTAGGACAAATGGCTATTTCTTAATGTTATCAAGAATTCCCTGACAGTTCTTACTGTGGAACTCATAACTGGTTTTCCACCTGGAAGAACGTGATAAGTGCAATTTATTATTTTAATTATCATTCATTGTCATTCTACAATTAATGCTTAAAAATTCTTACCATCCTGTTCTGCTACAAATGCCTACTTTGCTTTAGCAGTAGTCCAGGTGATGAAACTCATAACAAGGTATTTTGTATAAATTATGTTGGGCCATTTGGGGTCTGAGAAAACCCATAGCTTAGATTATGTTTCTCTAAGAGCAGCATCCTAAATGCAGTTCTAGGAATTTATATTCCATTGAAATTTTAATACACTAGGGATCAAAGCCTTTCCTGCTTTTTCCCACTGGCTGCTACATTGTGAATCATTCTTTAAAGCAAAGAATTACATTCTACTATCTATTTCAACACAGCTCCTATTACCATAAGAAACAAAATTGTATCTATGGGGCAGAAGGAGCAGAGTTTTACTGTACTTTGAATCAAAATCTCCTGGTAATGGGATAGTGAGACAAGGCATTAAGACAGAAGCATTGAAGAACAAACCTTAACAATGCTTAGAAAATATGGTAATTTGGGGAGAAAATATGATACATTCGAAAAACAGATGGCACAGCATATTGTATTCTACAATAGCACAAAATATAAGATATAACATGGAGCGTCTTACACCATTCAGACAAATAGGCATTGGTCCTATGTTAGGCTAATAAATCAGTCACCAAATTGCTCTAGAGCTAAGGATCAGTCTTTCAGTCATAACAATAGCAATAGCACTTAGACTTATACACTGCTCAGTGGTGGGCTACTGCCAGTTTGACTGGTTCTATAGGATCAGTTGTTATGATTCTGCACAGTTAAGAGAACCAACAAATCGCACCACTGACTCACCCCTTCCCACTCTCCCACTCACCCCTCATCTCACCGGCTCACCCAGCATAGCTGTTGCTGTTCTATGTCTGGCTCCCTCACTTGCCTCAACCACACAGTCTCTGCAGGCCAACCAGTTTACCTACCTTTGCCGCCATAGCTGCATCCCAAGCAACACTCTCCCCATGGCCCAGCTGAGCAGCCCCTTGATCTGCCTGGGTAAGTCTGTGAGTAGCAAGGCCAGAATCTAGGCTTAGCTGCTCTCACATGGCCCAGCCAGCTTTCCTGCCTTCTGCCATGGCTGCATTCCCATGGCCTCATGTTGTGCTACCCAGCTGCCTTGGGACTGAGGAGAAATAAAGAGGACATCTGGCAGTCTGAAGTATTGCTTGCTTTGCTCTCCCACCTCTCTTCTTGCAAAGTGAAACACCTTTTCTCTTGCTGTGTGGCCCTCCCAATTTTTGAGACTGCAACAGCTCCCTAAATGAGAAAACTTGCTTCAAGATGTGGGAAGCTGGGAAGAGAAAAGGCAGCAGAGGTGGGAGTGCAAAGCAAGCAAGTGAATCTTTGCCTGCAGGCTGGTCTCTTTATTCCCCATCACTCCCGAAGCACTGGTCTGGAACAGCAGCAGCAGCAGCACACATGGCTGCCTTTTCTCTTGCTGCATGATTTTTGAGACTGTGGTTCCCTGAAGGTAATGATGCGAAATGGTGGTAGCAAATGCCGAAGCCTTAGTGTGCAGGAGCGAAATGCAACTTGCCTTTGCACTGCCCATTCTGCCTTCAACACATTTGCACTAGCTGGTGGCACTTAAGGCAACCCTCAATTCCTGCTGGTTCGGCTTGGAGCTGAAAGCCAAAGCCAGAGTCAGTCCTAGCTCTGCTGTCCCTCACAGCTGGGAATCTCAAATAAACCCGAGAATGAACACTTATGTTGTAGGCAATCCAGGGACTTGATAGGCAGGCCAGGAGTCCTGACAACAAGATGGGGTCCTTCAGGCACTTAGCTTGGCCATCAATTAGCTCCAGCCCCTCCGTCTGTCTCAGTCAGTGGCGCACAAAACTTTGGCCAGGCTGCTCAAGAGAAGGAGTTTGCTGGGTGGGGTAATCCAGCATCTGGGTAGCTACAACACAAATGTTCGTTCTTGGCTTTGAAATTCCTAGCTGCAATGGGCAGCAAAGCTAAGTTCCCCCCACTGACAGCTTTATGGACCACAGCTTGCAAAGGGCAATGCCAAGCCTGCATCAAGCTCGCCTGGGGCCAGACTGCTAGTGGGAGATGAGTGCTGCTGGCGATGGCAATGGTGAGCAAAAGGGCTGGAGGTCCCAGCTCCTCCTCAGCATGCATTCAAAGGCCATCAAGCAAAAAAGGGAAAGAAAGCAGAGCAGAGGGGGAAGGGGGACCATGACCCTTGCTCCATGCACACGAGCCTCCCAGGCTTTACCTATATAGGCTGCCTCTAAAGCGGCAAGTTAAGAAAATGAGATGAGGGGAGGGAAAAAAGGCAATCCATCAGGGCAAGCCAAGCCGCCCAACTGTTTCTGACTTTTTAATCTCACGATACAGGTAATGCTGTGCACTGCTGCTGCAGGATGAGTCCTATGGAAGGATGTGCACCGTATAGTCACTTTTGCTTCCCCTCCATTAAAGCCAGCACCTCAGGAAAGAGAAGAGGGAAAAGTCCTGAGCCTTGAAGGTACTGTGAGGGGAATGGCAAGCTCTTGGGGGAGGGAGAAAGAAGGGAGTGAGGCAGCACAGAGGGGGGGGGGAAGAGGAAGGGGGCAGTTGTGTGTCTCAAATGCCTTCCTGCTGGGGAAGTGGACAGCTCTGTCCTCTATCAGGCTTGTGCTTGCTTGTAAAGTAAGAAGAGGACAGAAGGGTGACACCACATGCTTCCCATTTCAGTAGCCCCAGATAGAGAAAATTAATTTTTTTTTAAAAAGTGACTCAGGGTGGGCTGCTGGGCTAGTGGCAGAACTTCTGTGCCCAGGATGGACCTGCCACACCACCCATAAGTTTATATCCACTGGCAGCAGATGGTCTGTACAAAATGAGAGGCTTTGCCTCTACTGGGCAGTAAAGCCACATCTCTCATTAGTACCAGAGAGGCTGAGGAGAAGGCAGAGCAGGCATTGTGTGCCTGCCAAAAAGTCTTTCTGACTACCTCACCTGTAGCAAAGATGATGATTCAACCTGGAAATAGGAGAAATTTTCTGACAGTGAGAGCAATCATCCAATGGAACAGCTTGTCTACAGAAGTTGTGGGAGCTTCAGCACTGGAAGTTTTCAAGAAGAGACTGGACTGCCATCTGTCAGAAATGGTGTAGGGTCCCCTGCTTGGGCAGGGAGTTGGACTAGATGACCTATAAGGTCCTGTCCAACTCAGTTAATCTGTTAGAATCTGAGGCAGATCACCTTAATTGATCTGTTTATTCTACAGAGATCATAGGTGTCAGTTAATCTCATATACACTACAAAGTGATTGGTTTAGCAAAGAAATAAAAATGCTCTTCTGCTTCCAAAAACTCCTGTTGGAATTCCTAATGAAGGCTGGACAAGAATTAACAGATGAAACCTCATCAAGGAGAGATCCAACATAGAAATACGGAGAAATTTCCTGACTGAGAATAATTAATTGGTGAAATGGCTTGCCTTCAGAAATTGTAGATGATGAAGATCACTGCAGTTTTTAAGAATAGGTTGGACAGCCATTTATCCAGAATGGCATAGGTTCTTCTGAGTGAGCAGGAGGTTGGACTAGAAGACTTCCAAAGTTCCTTCCAACTCTATTATTCTGTATTCTGTGATTGTCTATGCATCAGATTTGGGATTGCTTGGCACAAGCCCGTAAATACCTTGGAGCCCATAAAGTCCTATTGAACTTTACCCAACCCAGCTCTGAATTCTTGGAGATAAAGTCACACAATAACAACAGGTATAAGAGCTCAAACACCAGCACCTAGATCAGATCAATTTGAATAGAGATCATATAGGAGCAGATAGCCAATACAGCAACAGGCTGAATCACAGTAGAGAAATTCAGCTGGGTCACACTAGTTCTACCAAACCGGTAGCAGTGATGAAGTCTGGCCACACCTACCTGCCTCTGCCTTTTCCTGTCCTATATCCCTTTTTTTCTCTTTTTTACTCATCTGAATTGTGTGGATCAGCTATTTTGTGTGCCTCCACAGCCTTTGTAGGCTGGGCTGCCTCCAATAAGGAAAAACATATAATTTAGAAGCTGCATGGTAGCAAAATGCTCATGCACCAAACCGGTAGCAAAACTGGTTGGATTTCAGCACTGGTGTATACTAGTACTATATTCCTATAAACAAATTTAACATCTAGGTATTCCACTCTTAAACAGACTCCCAGGATATAGGCAAATGCCTTGTTGGACTTCAGTCTACAATTCCCATAGTTCTCAGCATTTCCAATACACATGAAAGTGACTCACATGGGAAAGTGATTTAAAAATATCTAAGCAAGGCACATTCAATCATCTATTTATAAGATACAGGCTCTTGTTCTTTTTTAAAAAAAGAAACTGCTATCTTTTGCTACCCCATAATCCAATTTGTTTTAGAAAACAAAGACTATTGATGTCCTTTTCAACTGACAACAGAATTTATTATTTCAAGGAGGGAGTAAAGAGTATCCAGAGAATTGTTATCTGAAATGAAAATAAATAGCAATCATTGTGTTTGTTAAAGAAATTTTGAAATATTCATTACTAGCAATCTATATCCCTTTAAAGTGAAATATTCATACTTTATTCAGACTCTTAAGTTTTGGAGCTGATTGAACTATTTAATACCAAATATCCTTGGAACAAATCTTATCTGTGTACAAATAACCCCAAATTACAGAACCTGAAAGCATTCCTCTTCAACCATAGATACTTCTGATATGGACAACAGTTGCATGTTTTTTGTATCAAGCAGGCCAACCTGTTAGTATTTGAGCCCAACAATTAACATGAAACAATGGACTATAAAACTTTTGAGCATTATCTATTCCAAATATTATGTCCTAGGCACAAAACAAGCATTTCCCTTGCTAAAACAAGAACAAAATTTAATAAATGAATGAATGGTTTCCCACAGTATTCAGGGCTTCCATAATGGAGATAGCATGAAGTGTTCCTGGGATGGCCTGACTCCAAAATAGACCTGTTTTATGTAGCTCATTATGTTCATAATATTTCACACTGTATCCAGCTTGGAAGATACACTTCTAGAAACTGCTGCATTGCCCTCAGGGCCACATGGTCTAGAGAGGAAAAGATCGTTCTGGAATTCTCCAGAAAACATCATTTCAATATTGGTGAATTTTGCACATCCCTTGTATTTTTCTAATCTAATTGGCTACAACATGCTGTATTGGCTGTTTCGTGATTCTTTTTATCATATTGAGTTTTCATGTCATGTTACTCACTGCCTCGAGCTTGTAGGGATTAAGCGAATAAGATGGCTAAATAAACAAGTGAAATGAATTTTAAAGAGAGAGCAGCTTCGGTCTCTTTCTCTGTACATGAATGATATAAATAGAAAATATTAACTATAGGTATGAGATTCATCTGAAAAGGTAAGGACTCCTCCCTGTATTGGAAACTCTAAACATATGAGATTGAAATATTTGTAACTTGTATCCCATTTGCCAGAAAAGAGACCTTCTGCTATATATGGCTATATATATTTACTGTAGCAAGATGGATAAGAACCTTTCCTTTACTCTCCCTTCTCCCCCCCTCTCTCACCACCCATTTATTTCATTCAGAAAAAGGTCTAAACCAAGGAGGTCCATCCTTGACAACTTTAAGACGTGGACTTCAACTCCCAGAATTCCTGTGAATGGCTTGCTGGATTCACAAGTCTTAAAATTATCGAGTTTGGAGACCCCTGGTCTAGAATGAAATCCAGTCAATCTCTGAGCAACGAAGCAGGTTTGTCATCCTTGCAAATTGTTACTTTAATAGCAAAAGTCTCTGAAAACACTTGTTTCTTAAAAACAGAACAGTCTAATTTGCAATAATTTTATTGACAGACCAAAGATATTCAATAAAGAGAAGGCTGCCACTATGCACAGTGTTGGAATAGAAAGGGTTTTTCCCCTGAGTTTCAGCTGCAAAGAGATTAGTACAGTATTTTGATACCATACGCATCAAGAGATATGAGCAAAATGATAACTAACAATATATGGTTCATTGTGCAGTGCTTAGCAGCTAGAGAGATATTATGGGCAAAATGATCCTATATGATACAAATTGTGGGGTTTCTTGTAAATCACAAAATTATCATTGCACTTGGGAAATAATTCATGACAGCTGGTTCTATCATTGCTCCTACCAAACCATTTTAGTTTGGGAATAGCATACCTGGATAAGTCCTTTCAGTTCTGGGCAGCACTGTTCAAGGCTGATATTGACAAAGTGAATAAATGATAAGCGAATGCCTGGAAAGTAAATTATAGGTTAGCAAGTTGAAGAAATTAGGCTTTATGGCATAAAAGTGAAGACAGCCAATTTTTTTTGTTGTCAGTCTTGAAGTGGGTTCAAGGGGCATTATGCAATTACTTCTGTTGCTACTACCACTGTTGTTTTTTTGTCCTTGCACCAGTGAGTCATAACTGATTTGGGGGAAGAAGAAAAGTGGTGGCAGAAAACATTGCAATTGAATTATCAGAACTTTTTTAACCCAGGATTTCTGGTGCTACTATTGGCTTTGAAGATCTGGTCCCTTCTATTTCTATAGGCCAGTGTTTCTCAACCTCAGCAACTTGAAGATGAATGGATTTCAACTCCAAGAATTACCCAGGCAGCAATGCTGGCTGGGGAATTCTGGGAGCTGAAGTCCACCTGTCTATGTTCCTGAGGTGGATAAACACAGTTAGGTTGTACATCATGTTCCTGAACCTACATGCAGCCTCAAGATTTGTTCCCAGGGGAAACACAAATTAGCTTTCGTAAATTCAAAAGGTGGACAGTCACCCAGAACACAAATGAGACATGTGTAATGTTTATTATTCACCAAAAAAGATAAAAATGAAAATGAAGCACCTAGTTTATGCTGTGCACTTGCAAATTGCAACCTTGCCTTTTAAAATTTAATTTCTTGATTCTTAACTACATCTTGGTCATCATTTTTTCCAACTTATTTTGTACTTTTGGTTCTTAATTTATAGACTAGATCAAATTACTTTGCTGCCAAGTGAGTATACACTGTCACACCTCTTATTTCCTGTGATTTTGTGAGACACAACATAGCAAGTAACAATTCCCACCTGCTAGTAAATGAAATTTTGGTTCAATGAATACTTTCTGTAGTGAAAGTATTATTATCAAAGTTTAGTATTATCATAGCACAAAAATATAGGGAACATAGAGAACCTTGATTTTAGAAAAGTATTCAACAAAGTCTATGTGATTCTGCTACAAAAGATGATAAACATGTAGACAGGAAGATTGGATTGCATTGGACTGGACTGGATTAGACTAGACTAGGCTACCGGTAGATCAGATCATGCAATGGATTTTGTCAACTCAAGGCAGAAAACATGCAGAATATTCCTGCCTTCTATTTTCCCCAAACAATAATCCTTTGAGGTGGGTTGCGCTGAGAGGAACTGACTGACACAAAATCATCCAGCTAGTTTTTGTGCCTAAGGGAGGCCTAGAATTCACAATCTTCTGGTTTATAGGCCAACAGTTTAACCACTATACTAAACTAGCTCTCAAGGAGAGAAAGATGAGGTACACCTTAGAGGTCACTATTAAAGGGGATATTGACAATCTGGAACTTCATCAAACTTGCTGAAGAATTCTACCATGAGAAATAAAATTATCCTTATATAACCAAGGAAAACAAAGCTGTTCTTAAGTAACAGCATTTATTTTATTTTTTAAAAGAAAACTTCAGACCCTTTCTCTCCATGATAAACTCTAAGTGCTAAAACCAGAATATTTTTGACTTCTCTTCCAATTTCAACTTTTATTATACAATAAGTAAGTGAAGTAGATTGTTAAGAGTTGACAAATAGGCAAAAGCTTTCACGGTTTCATATGTGACTGAAAATCAGAATAGGAGGTTTCTCACATAGTTTACTCTCTTGCTATCATACTTTTTGAAATAATGCTTCAAGATTTTTAAAATATAACCTTTGTGATCTAGCAACATATTTTTCAGTTTGGTTAAATTTGCTTAAGTTTATAGGCTAAGATAATATGGTACTTTTTCTTTTCTTCTTTTAATGTATGAAAAATATCAAGCTACATATTTGAGAGTATATATTCATTTTCATTATTTGTGATAAGTAAAAAACCAAAACAATACAGAGTTGTGAAAATTAAGAAAAATATAAAAATAATTTATTGAATTATATGACAATATCTAAATATAGTTTGGATTATGACATTTCATGATGACACTAGGAATATTTCATCCATATTTACATTCTTCTTGGTAAAACAGATGAGTTTCTTGTATCGTATAAGTGATATGGCAATGAATAAAGAGGAATATGAAGCATAGGAAGAGAAATATGCTTCCACTCATCTGAATAAAATATGTATTCTCCATATTGTCACCTTTTCTACCCATCTAGTAATATGTGATTTTCCTGCCAAGACTACTTAATGAAACTAATGTCAGTAGCAGTGCACTGAAAATGGTCTTGAAGTCACTCTTGATTGCTATAATATTCTGTTGGTAATTTTTAAATAACCGAAGGCTTGTTTTTTCCTGCAACTGTTCACACACCAAGCTAAGCTTAGTAGCTTAAAATAAATATGTTCCTTTTCTGTTTAATTTCCATACTTAAATTAACTAGAAGGCACTAGAAAGTCAACAGCAGAGTTAATTTTCTATCACAGTTCCAGGCCTTGTAAAAGGAAGTGATGATTTCTTGCTCAAATATAATTTCGGCATTGAAACCCTCTTCCGATGTACATTTAGCATGTAGCGCTCAAAGCACAACTACCTTTCTTGACCCCTTCGAAATACCAGCATCCTATTTGCCTTATCTCCCATTACCTGTAACTTCTGCATATTTACTTTGCAGTCAGACAATGTTTTTTTAAAATAATCAGGAAATATATTGGCCAGAGTTTCAGAATCAAGTAGAAAGACTGTGATTGGGTTTAGGTTACACTGGTTATTAACTAATCCACTTTATATGACTCTCAGATACTAAACTATCAGTCACGTTTTTCACATTACTACTCCTGGGTTCATATATCATACAAAGTCAGAGCCAAACAAGTTACAGTAATGCTTGGCAAATTGAATGAACCCAAGTGTACATTGCTGTATTTTTGCATATCTTCTTTTTGTATGTGATACTGAACATTCTCCTACTGAGGATGGGATCAGAGTGAATGTGATAGTGTCACTCTCCACACAGGGTAAGAATATGATTCTTTTATGATGATAGAATGGCTGGACACCCATGTTTTTGAACAAGTAAATCATCTACGTTTTCCTGTATATATTGCCTTATTTGATATTTCATGGCAATCAGAGGCTAATGTAGCTTTCCATAGCTTAAAATTTACAGATGTGTTCTGGTAAGGAATTCAGAGATTGAAGTCTAACACATATGGAAGGCACCAAATGGCTAAAAACTGGATGGCTACTATATTTTTATAGTATCACCCCAATTTATTTTGGAATGGGATTTTTGCTGGGGGAGGGACTTAAGTTTCTTTTCAAGTAAGCAGAACAAGTGGCAGCTGATATAAATAGCAGTTTTATAAGCATCACCTAAAATCAGTTCCACATTCTTTCTTAGCCCTTAATTCACATTAAGAGTTACTATTTTATGGGCCACGCTAATGCCATACCACACATCTTCATTTTAATGCCTTTTTTACCTAAGTCTTTTGTATCAGGGACAGGCAAACTTTTTCAAGGGCTAGGTTTAAAAAAGCCATCTGATGACATCATCTTAATAGGGGTAGGACCAGTGGTGGAATTCATTTTTTTTTTACTACCGGTTCTGTGAGCATAGCTTGGTGGGCATGACTGGGGTGGTCATGTGACTGGGATGGCAGTATCTGTAAGCAGGGCAATAAAGATTAGGCTAGAAACAACACCAGAATGGTTTTTTCCTGCCTTCTTTTCAGGATTAATCCTGTAAAGTGGGGAAAAAAAACAAAAGGAGATTTCTTCTAACAACTGGTTCTCTGAACTGCTTAGAAAATTTACTACCGGTTCTAGTGAACCTGATAGAACCTGCTGAATTTCACCTCTGGGTGAGGCTGACATTTTCAGCTTGCTTGGGGAATATAGTCTTAACCTGAGTAAAGACTTCATAATTTATTTTACATGCAAGAAAGAGACTGAATTTGCCTCACTGATTTCAGTGTGACCTGAACAGCATAACCATTTGCTTTTTCATTGACTTAAGTAGGCCTGTATGGTTCTTTGGTACTCCAGGTTTTAAATTAGCCCTAGGCTAACCACAAAGCTTTGAGTTCTAACAATGAAGAAAAAAAAAGTCTTGTAAGATCATGTGAGGATACATTTAATGGTTCATGTAACTTTGAAGCTAATGTTTCTTTGTAGAGTCTCATTGCCATTCTTTTCATATATCTACTTTCCCATATCTACTATGAGAAAATGAAAAATAGCACATTAGGAAGATGAAAGCTTATATGCTGAAGTAAACAGTTCAGCTGTACTATGGTATTGCTTTCCATTTATATGACAGTAGCATCCTTCTGCCTCTTTCCTGCTTTTTGATATGACAACCCAGCTCTAGAGAAAACATTATGCAAGAATACATTATGGAGATAGAAAGTAATCCTTTTTATTTTTTTAAAGGGGATTGAACTCTAAGAGGTGCAAAGGAAGACTGAGGAACATAGATGGCAACTTCTGAATGGTCTCACTTTTTGGTGCTAAATAGTATAAACTCATTGAATTGGGGAGAATCATTTTACCCAAGAAGCTGTCATTTTTCTTTCTATCTCTATCAAACACAGTTTCAAAATAAATTGCTTTGACAAGGATTACAGTCAAGGAGGACGAGGAAGATGAAGAGGAGGAGGAGGAAGCTATCCAGTCGTTCAGCCTTCCCTATCCAGCAGTTTCCAGGTGCTTAAGACTGCAACTTATATCAGTCATGTTCACCATCATTACAGTAACTGGAGCTGATGAGAATTATAGTTCCACACATTTGAAAACTGTCAGAATTTGAAATATTACAGAACACTGGTATTATGTTTAAACTTCTTACGGCTGTTCCCGTTAGAGGTCGCCACAGCAAATCATCTTTTCCACCTAACTCTATCCATGGCATCCTCTACTCTTGCCCCAATTAACTTCATGCCCTCTTTTAGCACATCCATATATCTTCTTTTTGGCCTTCCTCTTGACCTCTTGCCTGGCAGCTCCCTTTCCAACATCCTTCTACCAATATAACCACTCTCCCTCTTCTGCACATGTCCAAACCATCTCAATCTGGCCTCTCTGACCTTGTCCCCAAAACAGCTGACCTGAGCTGTCTCTCTGATGTGCTCATTCCTAATCCTGTCCATCCTCGTCACTCCTAAAGAGAACCTCAACATACTCATCTCTCTACCTCCATCTCTGTCTCTTGTCTTTCCTCACTGCTACAGTCTCTAGCCATACAGCATAGCTGGTCTCACTACTATCTTTTACACTTTTCCTTTGATTCTTGCTGACACTTTTCTATCACACAATACTCCTGGCACCTTTCTCCACTCATTCCAACCAGCCTGCACTCACCACTTCACCTCTTTACCACACTCATCATAGCACTGGACTGTTGACCCCAAATACTTAAACTCCTGCATCTTCTTGACCTCAGCCCCCTGTAACCTCACTGTTCCACTTCCCTCTGTCTTGTTTACGCCCATGTATTCTGTCTTACTATGACTGACTTTCATTCCTCTTCTTTCCAGAGCATACCTCCACCTTTCCAGCTGTTCGTCCACCTGCTCTCTGCTCTCATTACAGATCACAATGTCATCTGCAAACATCATTGTCCATGGGGATTCCTGTCTGACCTCATCTCCCAACCTGTCCATCACCATAGCAAACAAGAAGGGACTCAGAGCCGATCCTTGATGTATCCCCACCTCCACCTTGAACTCTTCTGTCTGACCTATAGCACATCTTACTACTGTCGTACTCCTATCATACATATCCTGGACTACTCTGATGTACTTCTCTGCCACTCCTGACATCCTCATACAATACCATAGCTCCTTTCTCAGCACTCTGTCGTAGACTTTTTCTAAATCCACAAATATGCAATGCAGCTCCTTCTGACCATCTCTATACTTCTCCATTAACATTCTCAGGGCAAAAAATGCATCAGTAGTGCTCTTTCTGGGCATGAAGCCATACTGCTGCTCACAGATATCTACTTCCTTTCTTAGCCTAGTTTCCCTTGCTCTTTCCCATAGTTTCATTGTGTGGCTCATCAACTTTATACCTCTGTAGTTGTTATAACTCTGCACATCACCATTGTTCTTAAAGATACTAGAACACTTCTCCTCAATTCCTCAGGCATCTTCTCCCACTCTAAAATCCTGTTGAACAAACTAGATAGAAACTCCACTGCTGTCTCTCCTAGACATTTCCACACCTCCACAAGTATGTCATCTGGACCAATAGCCTTTCTATTATTCATTATTCTTCTCAGAGTCTTCCTCACCTCCTCCTTTCTAATTTTTGTTACTTCCTGCTTTACAATATTCACCTCTTTCCCCCTTCTTTCCCTCTTCTTTCCCTTCTTTCCCTCTCATAGGTATTATGTTTAAACAAGGAAAGGGAAAAAAATCTTGTGGAATGTGATTACTTCTGTCTTTTGTTCAGTGCATATTTCATTACATTTTTAAGTGCTTGAAATAGAGCATGCAAATGAGAGAGACTTATGGTCTGAGTATAGTAAGTAAAACAGCATGCAAATCTATAATAAACAATTCACAACGAATCTTCAAGGAGCAATTGTCTTCCCAGATGCCTAGGTACTTTGGCAACTCAAAGTGGTATTTTGTTTTCTAATCTGTGCTGTGCCTGTCAACATCGACTGATATTAACACTGTTCAGCACAAAGCTATTCATGTTTACTTAGAAAGAAATGACAGGTTATGCTAAAGATGCAGCTAGTGCTGCGTATCTGTTTTACAATGAAAGGCCTGACTGTTGAAGAGCCCTGAAAGAAGGCTGAGTGCTGAAATTTTAGCAGTCATATTCCTGTTATTCTCATAGCTAACATTAAAACCTTTACTATGGGATATGAAAAAAAAACCCCGCTGAGGAACAAATATTTGTATCACCCCCTCCCTGTACATAGAGTCTCAATTAAGAAATAGACATAGTCCTAAAGCAAGCAAGCAAGGAATAACAGCATTGTATTCTCAGAAATAAGATGTATTGGGTTTATATAGGAATGCAGGATTACTGAATTTCTAAAAATTGTTCAGTGAAAATAATCTTGTTTCATCTGATAGTATTACCCAGCTAACCTCACTTGATCTTGGCAAGTAGCTGATATGAAACTGTCTGGGAATTCTAGGGCTATTGCCAAGACTGGAGAAATGAGCAAACATTCTGGTAGAAGGCAGAAGTAAACATCTCCTATAAAGCTGGGCAGGAAATGGCCCAGATACAGTCAAATTCAAAGGTTGTCGATCCTGAAGCTGACATTTGTTTAGCCATGTTTTATTGCAATCATTTCCTAATCGTTCTATTCATGTTTATGCATGGGGAACTAGGGGTGCTTCAGGCCCACCATTCTAGAAGTAGCAAGGGCAAGATGTAGAAAAGGGGGCATTGTTATGGCTAGGTAACATTCTTTCCTGTGGGAACAGAGAATGTGCATGCAGATGTCTGAAGGTGGAGTTTGAAGTCACTGGACCAGATGTAGCGCAGAGTGATTGGAGAATGTGATTGTGGGGGGAAGTTTCAAGCTTTGCTTTTTACTGGGTGTAATTCCAGAGTTTGTTCAGTGCCGGAATTACACCAGACCTTACCAATTTGATATGCTCCTAATAAAAAAGACTTTGCTTTGAAAATATTACTTTGAAAATATTACTAAATATGACATATTACTTTGAAGCCTGACATTGGTATTGTTACCTTTTTTAATAAATAAGCTAATCATGTAAGCCAATATGGTCAAACGCTGCCATCGCCATATTCAGTTTGGCTTTCTTAAAACAAAGTGTCAACTTAACAAAGGCTAAACACCTGTTGCTGATGATCTATAAGCTTTATGAAACACTAGATTTAAAGCAGTGCCACATTACTTCTCAAGCAATTTAAGAATCCCAGATCAGATTGCAATGGATTGGCAATGAGGCAGGTTGGTGCTGAGCCTGGGTTATGCCCCCTGCAAGATGTGAATGGTCATTCTCCTGCTTCTTGCCTTCCCTGTCCGTCCCTTTCTGTTTGGGCTCTGGTGGACTGGTCTCATGGTGCCTACCTTTTTTATTTTAGGAATTGTTCCCTCACCATAAGTTTCCATGCCATTTTTTTTGCTTTCCAGATACTTGCACACATGGATGTCTTATCACCTCTTTCCTTCATTATCTCTGCTGATATTAACACAGACCCTTTCTTTCTTTCTTTCTTTCTTTCTTTCTTTCTTTCTTTCTTTCTTTCCTTTCCCTTGAGTATAGTAGCTTTGAAGCTCTAATAATCAAAGCACAAAAATAAGTTGCTCTTTCAATCCTGACATTTTCTGTCAGTCCATAGAAATTTTGGAAACTCTGCCAAAAAAGAAGAAACTATCATTTATCTTCATGAAACCAAATAGCAAAGTTCATATTTCAAAAATGAATATGTGGGCCAGTGGAACAGACTACATCCAGCTTAGAGACAAACTGAGAAGGTGGCCACTGGGAGATGTAAGGGTTGAATGGAGCATGTGTGGTACTGATGAGAATGGTTCATTATCTTTTTCACAAATATATTTTATTCAATTTTCTTATTACAAGTAGATAATAATAATAAAAATCATCACTATACCATATA
>JAEANM010009996.1:4003-16041 GCA_017656035.1 Myanophis thanlyinensis
AGAGAGAGAGAGAGAGAGAGAGAGAGATTCCACTCTATCTTCCTCCAACTGGTTCTAAGTGAAGCTTAAGTTTGAAGTCAACTGTTCCTGATATTCTATCCATTCTTTCTAAACAATGAGATGCTTTTTGTTGCTTCTTGGTAGCTTTTAGGAAAGCTTTCTTGGTTTAAAAGCCTACCGTTTGCATTGAAAACAGATGCTGGTGAGAATTGATACAACCGCCATCCCCCTATGAAATCTTTTTCAATATGTCTTTCTTTTCTTTTATTTCTTGGTATTTATATTCCTCTGCCAAGGAAGAACCTTCTGCTCAAAATAATCCTTCAAATAACACAATTATGGGTATATAAAGGTTTGGAACTCACAGTATTTGAGAGAATACCTAACAATAACTGCTTAGGGGGAGTCTTATTGTCTTCATTCCACAAATGATGGGACACTCACACCAAGAGGGTCTGAAAAAAGGTCACATCCATGCTGAAGCCCTAAAAGTTTGTTTTTCTTTTCTTTTCTATCACCTAAAACAGAACTTTCCTTCTTCCAGCTGATGGCAATGAAATGTCTCCTCAGCTTCCACAATGTGACCACTTTTATATACAGTATATTAAGCCAACTTTCAGTAATATGATGCCTTCCAGATGTATTGGAACTGCAACATGCAATACGTCCAACTAGCATTATTCCATAAACATCTGGAGGTTACCTGGTGAGGGGATTATGTAGATATGAATGATGCTCCAGAAATGTCAATGGTTTTATATTGCATGCTGCCCAGAGTCATGTCTCTGAGATGCCCAGCCAAATTAATTAGTTAATTAATTAAATAAAAGCTAGCAACCATAATGAGCATTGCAACTATCAAGAAATCTATCACTTAAAGGTGGGATGCTAATATTGTCATCCTTCACAAGCTGCCACTGAACCATGGCAACCTAAACTGTAGAAATGATAAGGAAAATAAGAGAATTTAGCAAAGCTTTCAACATAAAGAAGGTTTAGGTGTTAAATGGAAATAGAATATGACTCAATCATTTCTCAGGCTCCTGAAATAGGGTGCCTTTCCCATACGTAGACTATCAATATTGTAACCATCTGTAAATATCTGAGGACAATTGTGCTGGCTGTCAGTTCCTCCTTCTATTTCCATTTCCTGAGCATTTTACTGGAATTGTGCTGGCTGCCTATTCGTCACTCTCTTCTATTCCAGCTGTGGTCTGTATGTTTCAGACCGCAGAACTCACACAAGCCAGCCAATAAGAAGGTCTGGGAAGGAGTTAGCAGAGAAACAATAGAAACAGTAACTGGAGTAGATGTGAATGTTGCACAAGCCTGGATGAAATTCCTGTGATTTTACTCAGAGGAAAACATAGTCAGGCACACTTCTGGAACAGCAGGAGTCCAATTCTGCTTTACGGCCCTATGTTGGCGTAACATTAGCACTTCTCTGTTATGTATTTTTGCATGCAATGCATTTTCCAGCAAGAGATAAAAATTCCATTTATTCTGATTTATATACTCAAACAACCATGCCACCAGCCTAATTAAAAAATAGTGTGTTCCTGGAACTTGCCTATCCCAACATTGACTTGCCAAGTTTTCTGGCTGCTTGGCCAATTTCATTTTCTCCCAGTCTCAGTTTTAGCAAATGGCTTCCACACAAACCCACAGATGCCGCAGATGTTTACAATATGCATTTGCTCCTTCATTCACTGCTCCCCTATTTTCCATCAAGGCTTGAAGCCCTCCATTTGATTATCTTTCAGGCAGGTGTGAGGGAAAAGTAAGTCTGAATCCAAACATCTTCTCTTTCCAACCTGCCTCATCCATGAAAGAATGTGCCACAGGCTCTATTTCCAGTAGTGCTTGCAACCAGGAGGAACTGGGCAGAAGTTACATGAAACAGAACCTTCTCTTCAAGAAACCAGCTTATAACAAATCTTCACTTTGAGGCAAGCTTCATACACACATAGTTTACTTTATTGTAGCTTATTAAAGGAACCACAGCTGTTTACATTCACACAATAACATAATTAGCCCAAATCAAACAAACCACATGGTAACTTTGTGCGCTACACGAACTAGGTCTGTGTGTCTCTCTGCCTCTTTTTTATGCTGTGCTGTTTCGTTCTGATGAAAGTTTCCCTAAAATGTGCTTTCAACTTAGAGGTTTTCCAGCCACAGACAGAATCCTGGTACTCATAACAGATAACTTCTATGATGATACATGGCATCATAAAGGGGTTTACAGTTGTGGATCTTTTTGACATAACATCACAATATGCCAAGGGAGAGAAGTCGCTTCAGAACTGGCAATATATTGCTGCCTGGTACTGGAAGGGGCTCTCTTCTTTTCTCAAAAGAGATTTCTGGCTGGCTTTCCCCCACCCACCCAAGATTCTGGGATCTATCATAGCAATATACTAGGGTGATTAGGAAAAAAAAACTCAAAAACATAATGGTGCATTATGTGTTCGGAAAGCCACAGATGTTTGCAATGGTGGTGGATGTAGAACCACTAGGAAAAACTATCACTATGTTGCATTTCATTGGGGGGGGGAGGATATGCTGACAAATAGAGTGGGACTTTTATTATTCTGCTTTTTTTCTCCTCCACTCTCCTCTCCCAAGGATACTGATGCTAGAAGACTAGAATAAGATTGTTCCCTAATAAGCAAGCATAGACCAGTTAATAATTTATACTTAATAGACTGAAAAGACAAGTGCTCAGTGGTTAGGGTTTCACTGAGAATTCTAGTGTCTCTGTGTGTGTTGTGCATGCCCAGATGTGCACACACATGCACATGCACACCTTCAAGTCACTCTTGAGCAAGTTTCTGCAGTTTGCTGGGCAAGATTTTGGAAGTAGATTGCCCTGCCTGCTTCTTAGGGCTAAGGGAGAGCAACTGGTTCAAGGTCATCTAGCTGGTTTTATGCCTAAGGTGCAGAGGTGAAATTCAGCTGGTTCTAGCCGGTTCAGCAAAACCGGTAGTAGAGGTTTGAAATTGGCCCCGCCCACCTGCGCCCCTATTCTTGCTTATACGCACTCGGTTGTTTTTTTTACTCACCTAAATCAGCTGTTTTTAGTATCTGTGGAGCCTTCTTGATGATCCCTGCTGACTCTGGAGCCTCTAAACGTTGTTTAAAACATTGCACTACAGCACAATTGGCGCACATACGTGTGCACCGAACCAGTAGGAAAACCGGTCAGATTTCACCCCTACTAAGATGGATCTAGAACTCACAATCTCCTAGTTTCTAGCCTGATGCCTTAATCATAGCAAACTGTCTCCTGTGAATTTCATAGCATTATAGATGTCTATGATAGTCATTCTCACTATATCCTAGTGTGTGTGTGTGCTGAGATGAAGTGGCTGTGTTTTTTAAACTGGAATCAGATGATCAGGAAATGGAGATTTAATGCAAAGGTAAATTTAATACAATATTGGGAAACCAAACATTTTAAGTTTCCTATGCTTAACTTGCTTGGTTCCCCTTCCCCCACCTTTTTATTAGTTTATAATATAAAATATAACAATACAAAGCAAATAATAGAAAAGGTAGGGGAGGGAAAAGGGAAGAGCAAAATGGTGAGAAGGGAAAAAGAAAGAAAAGGCATTGACTTCCGACTCTCTTTGGTGCAGTAGAATAAGAAATAACATCGAATCTCAACTTTTTACTTTTACATAATAGTATGAACTAGTCACTTCTATAACAACAAATCTATCGAATCAGTAAAACCCAAAATCAAAGTTTCATTTTTTTCACCTCAAGCACAGAAGCGATTAACAATTAGAAACAAAAGCACTTGTGGGGTTTTTTTCCCTTTTATTAAAGTAGTTAATTTAGTCACTCCATCAACTTTTTGTAGGGATTAAAGCATCCTTCCATTTTTGTTCATAATCTTGCTGCCGTCAACATATATAACATCAAAGTTCTGAGACTTTTTTTCATTTAATCCAAGAAAAATGTTTCTGGTTTTATCTTTATATTCACTCTGAGAATCTTCTGTATTAGAATATGACTCCTCCCCTATGAGATTGGCTAAAATGTATGAGCCCAAATTGCTGGAAATGTAAGAAAGCACGTGGTACCTTCTTCCACGTTTGGTGGTTATCCCTGAAAATTAAAAACTACTGGATCAATATAAGAAACTGGATACAGGCAATTACAAAAATTCATTTAGAATTAAAAGTGGAAATATTTCTTTTAGGAATTATGAAGGGGGAATATACAAAAGAAATAAAGTACTTAATTGTGCACATAACTACAGTAGCGAGAATAGCACTCGCCCAATATTGGAAAAATGAATCTGTGCCGACAGAGACCGTAATAATTCAAAAGATTTTTGATTGTGCGGAAATGGACAAACTCACTCTGGAGTTAAATGGAAAGGAAGGCTCGGAATACTACAAAGTCTGGGAGCATTGGTACCAATGGATTACTAATCGAACTAAGTAATTAAATAACTAAAGAATATATAATTTAAGAATTAGAAATAAGGAATAATTAGGAGTTCTAAAACACGTATTTACAGTATAGTTGAACAATAACTGATATGTATGTACTGCACGGTACGTTTGAAAAAAAGGGACTGTAAAATGCACAAAATGTTTTTGTTTTAAAAAGGGTTTTGTATGTGTGTAAGCGTATGAAATGTTTTTAAATTGTGTTTGTTCAATAAAGACTATTTTTAAAATTAAAACTGACTCCTACTCCAATATTACTTCCTATACTTAACTTGCTTGTAAAGACAGCTTTTGTTTTGGGATTTTTTTTAAAAAACCATGCTATAAAAGGAACCAACCTGTTCTTTTATAAATCAAGAAATAGGTGGATAGATACCATGTCAGATGTCCTTATTTATATCTACCTGATCAAATATAAATATGTAGTATTTCTAGGTCATGGCTGAAAGTCAATGTGTCATTTGGTGTGTCCTGTGTGCAGTAGAGTATAATGAAGTGCATACGTTTCTCTTGAGTTCACTGCAACCTACACAGGGATTCATATTTTATAGGGCCTTAATCTTCAAAGCAGGAACATCTCACAAGAGAACTTCTGACGTGTATCAGGGCTGGCTTCTCATAAGACAGACTGAGGTGACTGCCTCAGGCATCACTGTTCAGTGCTATGAGACCACAGCAAGTTGTTATTGTAGTTCCAAAATCATTCGGCTAGCTTTGAATACTGTATACCTTGATTTAGTTGAGTAAAGGATAGAAGTTGTTGCTTTGCTTCAACACTTGAATTGTCCCTGGCTCAGACTAAGCAACCCCAAAGTCCATGACAGATGGAGAAAAGACCAAGACAATTGTTTTCAGCCTGGGAATTTACTAGTTATGGAACCTGCAAAATAAACACAGTCTTATGACCGAGATATTAAAAGTGTGATAGACCAACTGAAGCTCCAGCAAGCTTTAGAGACAGATTCCAAACATTGCTTCCAAGTTGGAGGCTGGCCCATGGTGGTTTGAAAAGACTGGGCTTAAACTGAGAAAAATGCCAAGAATAACACACTAGGTTTCAAAGTTGGAGCGGGGTGGGGTGGGGAGAGAAGAGTGGGATCCCTGTGGTCCAGAAATCTTTAAAACTTTCCATCAGTCCTGTTTTTGTGTGTATGTAGGGTCTTGTCCTATTATTCTGGATTAATTCATGTGGCCCCACTTGAGTCCTTTCACCTAGCAGAAGCTTCCCCTTAGAGCCACCGTGTTTATATAGCTAACCTTCCAAAGAAAATACAGCCCCTATGCATAGATCTCACATATGCTGGAAAACTGTTCTCTGTGGAATGTTTATTTTTCCTTGCACCTCTACTCTGTGGTGTTCTCAGCCAGATAATAGCCATTTCTTTGACTCCATTAATGCCAGATGTCTCCTTCCCTTCTGTCCAGCCCTGCGCGTAGCACACAAGGCCCTTCTGTTGCAGGGAGGCAAAAGGTTTGCCAAAGTGAACACAAATCTGTCCTTCGCTCCCATCGGCTTCCCAAAGGCACCATTTGATATCCATTTCCTTTCCAGGATCAGGAAATGTTTGTATAATCCTCCCAGTTTCTCCTCTGATCCCAACCGAATGCAAAGAGACAGTCCAATAAGGCAAAACAAGTAGGAATCCTGGTCCCTGCGCCACTAGTCATCTAATCTGTCACCCACAGAACAGGACAAAGGTAGCAACAGCAATAGCCCTTTGGACTTATATATTGCTTTACAGTGCTTTACGGCCCTCTCTAAGCAGTTTACAGAGGGAGCATATTGCCCTCAAAAATCTGGGTCCTCATTTTACTGACTTCAGAAGGATGGAAGGCTCGGTCGACCGTGAGCTGGTCAGAATTGAACTGCTGACAGTCAGCAATCAGCAGAATTAACCTGTAATACTGTATTCTAACCACCACGCCACCCTGGCAAAGAGGTCATCCTTGTGAATGAAAAGCACTTCAAAGAACCTGAGGAGACTGGAAGGGCATTAAACTGTGTGTGGACATGGATACGGTCGATGGCTGCTGCACTTCTCCATTTTGTTCATAAAACCAAACTCTTTGAACTGGTACTGAAGTTTGGAGAAACAGGAGAGGGAGGGGAGGTGGAGGTACTTAAAGTTTAAAAAGCTTGGGATCCTTCGTTTACATATACAGGTAGTCCTCGACATATGACCACAATTGAGCCCAGTGAGTTTTGTTGCTAAGTGAGAAATTTGTTAAGTGAGTTTTGTTGACTTTTCTTGCCACATTCTTTAAGTGAATCCCTGCAGTTGTTAAATTAGTGTCATGGTTGTTAAGTGAATCTGGCTTCCCCATTGGCTTTGCTTATCAGAAGGTTGCAAAAGATGGTCACAAGGCCCGAGGACACCGCAACCGTCATAAATATGAACCAGTTGCCAAGCATCGGAACATAAATCACGTGACCATGGGGATGCTGCAACAGTCATAAGTGTGAAAAATGGTCATAAGTCACTTTTTTCAGTGACATTGTAACTTTGAATGGTTAGTAAATGAACTGTCGTAAGTTGAGGACTATCTATTAGAATCATTATGAATTCAGAAGATGCTGTTTTCCATTTCTAATCTTCTTGGTTTTGCCCTGTCCCTAGAAATAAAACATTACAGAGGAAAAAAACAGAATATCTGCAGCTTGAATTCTATTGGTAGCATTAAACCTCCAACAGGAAGCCCCAGGCAGGACACTCACTGTATCAATAGATTTTAAAATGATAACATTAAGACTAAAGTGACAAGTTCAATTAGTTATTAATTTTTTTTCCAGAAGAGATACATTGGATTCGAGTTCCAAAAGTCTGCTGAATATTTTGATAGCACTTTTAAAACAAGTAAATGATACCTCTGATTAGGAAACCAACCTCAGAATAACTATTCCAAGGAAATCGAAGTCATACATTTTGGGCTAAATTTATTTCGCTATTATACAGATAGCCCTTAACTTACCACTATTCCTTTAATGACCATTCAAAGGTACAGCACTGAAAAAAATGGCTTACAGCCAATCCTTGCGCTTAGGACCATCACAGCATGCCCAGAGTTATGTAATCAACATTCAAATGCTTGGTAAGCAGCACGCATTTATGATAGTTGCAGCATCCCAGGGTCATGTGATTACCATTTGTGTCCTTCCCAACTAGCTTCCAACAATAGGGGAAACTGGATTTGCTTAGCAACCATGTAATTCACTTAACACCTGCAGTGATTCACTTAACAACTGTAGCAAAAAAAGTCATAAAATCGGGTGCATCTCATTTAGCAACTGCCTCGCTGAGCAACGGAAATTGAATTGTGTCCTTCCCAGCTAGCTTCCAACAATAGGGGAAACTGGATTTGCTTAACAACCATGTAATTCACTTAACAACTGCAGTGATTCACTTAACAACTGTAGCCAAAAAAAGTCATAAAATCTGGTGCATCTCATTTAGCAACTGCCTCGCTGAGCAACGGAAATTGAATTCTGGTCATAAATTGAGGACTAACTATATAAACAGAAGACAGGCTTTGTTCAGAAGTTGCATCTAAAGCATCTTACAGAAAAAAAAATATTGTTTATATTGGAGTAATGGAACCTTTTAATTTCTGAGTCATTGCTATTCTGGTATGGTTTTCAGATACAAGTGTTACTTTGGTATATACATCAGTGGCAAGGTTTTCTTCTGTGTTGGTTATATAAACTAATTCTTCAGTTCTACTCATAGTGCTGTAATTGTGAAGAAATTGACAAGTGTGAAAGCTGGCATATGTTTTAGCATCTGTCTTTATTTTGTGAATTAATTAATGTAGGTACCACTGAGTCAGATTTGAGCCCTGGTGACTGTAGGGGAAAATGCTTGCCATATTGAGCTGGGTACAATAACAGCACTTTGTACTTCCGAGGTATTAGAGTAATTTCTTTGATCACATCTACCCACATAATCTCCTTTTTTTATTTCTTGTGTCCTGACCAAGCACATTTATATATATATATATATATATATGTTTAGTGCATCATTTGCTCACTTCACCTCTCAAAATTGGTCATTGTCTAATTGGGATGAGACATGGAATGGAAAACAAATGTTTGGTTTTACTTTAAGAAATAGTGATAAGTTCTTAATGTTTATTAATCTTGCTGGGGATGAAAGGGGAGATTTCTTTTATCTTTTTCTTTTTGCCCTTTTTCCTTTTTTAATGAATTTTTTTTATTCTGTAGCTTTACTTGGATATTATAATCTTTAATAAAATTGTTAGAAAAAAATCATTGTCTAATGTCAGAATTTACAGAGCCCAGCACTGATTAGTTGGTTCTTGCTACAGTTCATAGTACATTTAGTAACACGGAGCCATAATTTAATGCCTTCTATCTTATTTATCTTGTTTTTTCCTGAGTGTCCGGATTCCATTGCCATATTTTAGTAAGGAAATACCATTGTTTTATTTGCTGTAATCCATGTTGCTGCTGAACTTCTCTTATTTTTGTTCTCTTGTCCAAATTTGGCATTGCCTTCTTCCCCAGGATTAACATTAACATGGACACGGATATTTCACTTGCCATTTTTATTTTCATAATGAGTATTATCTTTTCTCTATTTTGACTGTGACTGTCGTCTGTATATTTGCAATCATTAGTGTATTGACCTCCATGTTTGATTCTAGTTGTCTGTGTTCCAATCCTGGTATTTTAATAAGTTTCGTATTATAAATTAAATAAATATGAGGACAATATGTATCCTAGAGTCATTCCCTTCCCTTATCCCAATGTTTCTTCTTTAAATTCAGACAGAAGTTGCTCAGGAAAATAACCCTGTTGTGATAAAACTATTAATGCACCAAAACTATTAATAATACACCCATATTCTGGCATGATTTATGCTATCAAAGATCTTGCCATCCTCAGTGAAGATGGATTGCCTTTTTGTATTTTCCCGCTCCTACTATGATCCATCTTATGTTAATTACCGGATCTTATGTTTCTCTGCCTTTTCTGAAATCTCTATGTTCCATTAAGATTTCTCTCTCCATCGGTTCGTTGTTCTATTCATTGTAAAATCTTAAGAGACCACTGCTGTTTAAGGATGCTTCCTTCCAAAAAATAGGCACACCTCTCCAGCTATGCAAGAGTGTGCCTTGCTTTCTGAAACCAGGTCCATGGATTCCATTTTAAATTCTTTCCAGCAATAGAATCTTGTGAATCATGTTTTGCTTCCTTTCCATTTGTGCTGCCATTTCACTTAAAAAGAAGAATCTCATAACTGATTGCATGCCTCTGCAGGAATGCAGGTTGGAAAATAAACTATGTACTACTTATCAATAGCTGCACAATCACTCAGACTTGTTAGTGACTACAGTAATAACTGGTAAAAGACAATGAGTTAAAGACTATACTGAGCCAGACTTAAGGACAACAGATCCCATAAATATGTCTAAACATATTCAATTAGATTTGAATCATAATAATACAGTCCTCATGAGGAGCTTGTTGTAACGTTTACTTGCAATCTAGTGGTTTTCAAATCATATTCCAAGGGAGCCTGATGTTCTTCCAAGACAGCAACAATTCCAGACAACCTTTTTTGTGGGTTGGACAGTCACTTGTCTGAAATGCTATAGGACCGTGATGGCGAACTTATGGCACGGGTGCCACAGATGGCACACAGAGCCATCTTGCTGGGCACACAAGCTGTCAGCCAATTTACCTCCAGCTGAGCATGTACAGATGATTGCACATGCACACATGTGCAATTGCAGAGACCTAGCTGGTCTTCGGGCATCCGTTGTGCATGTGCACAATTGCAGCAGGAAATCTAGCTGGCCTTTAGAGCTCTCCCGCACATGCATACAGTTACTCATGTGTGCATGAGTGCCTGCATGTAGCATGCATGCATTGCACATGCAAAAGCTGCATGCATGCGCAGGTTGTGCAGTTGCATGTAGAGGAGCTGCATGCAAGTGTGGATGGCATGCGCAAAGCACGTACTTTTCGGCACTCGGTAAGTAAAAGGTTTGCCACTACTGGTATAGGATCTCCTGCTTGAACAGGAGGCTGGACTAGAAGACCTCTAAGGTCCCTCCCAGCTCAATTCTGATTCTGGTTGTGAGGAAGAGAATACATGTGTGCAGGGCAGGTCAACTTACTTCCATTATAGGATGATGACCAGGATCAAGAGTTTGGCTAGTGCTCGGCTCTCACTTACAGTGACCCCCAAGAATTGCACTTCTATTGCAGGTATGGCAAAGTCCTTTGAGAAGCAAGTTCTAATCAAAAAGAGTTTTCTGAAATGGAAGGCTTCAAAAACATGCCTTCCATTAGTAAGCTCCCAGTCTTACTAATCAAGACCTCATCTTTCTCCTTTTATGGATAAAAAAGATGAGAGGGGGGAAAAAGCAGTGGGAAAACATGTGAGAAGCATAATTAGGGGATGATAAAGCAGCATTCCATAAATTAAGCAAGAGGATTGCACAACTAAAATCTTGTCTCAAAGCAGACTCAGTGTCCTAGAGTCAAATGCAGGAGATAGCATGTAACTGACTACTATTATTTAAGATAAACAACACGATCTACATAAAAAGTGAAGAAAGACAATGAAATAACCTACATCCACATTTTCTGGGGAACATTAAATGCACACGATTGGCATTATTGGGTTGGCCTTCTCCGGATGAGTTAGACATTCTCCCAAATTAGCATAGCCATGCGCCTAGCATATCTGGCACCTGATTGGGAAAATATTATAGTTTCACATACAGTTAGCACAACTTAGTTCTGCAAAAAGTGACTTCTTATATATTCAGGCCTCAACCACAAGAGACTTCATAGATGATGACCAGCACCTTGAATTGCACATGGAAAAGTACACCACTTGCCAATGCAGTTCTTACAGCAGGAGCGTAATTTTTCAGTAACTGGCTCTCAAATACACATATAGAGTTTTAAACCAATTCTTGTTCGTAACAATAAGTTTCAGAGTTCCAATTTGCAAAAGTTCACACAGCAAAACTCACCTTTGTTAAACTTTTGGGAATTCAGCATGTAATATTAGCCCTGGGCAGGTGAGTCGTCACTACAACCTAGAAAACATGTGTCACCTATCTAGGAATGATGATAACTGAATGTCAACTGAATGGTATTAGCAAGCAAGCTGGGGCAATCTCTACTTCCTCGTCCTCCAGTGGGTGTGAGAGAGTCAAAAGGCCACAGTTCTGGATGGCTGATTCTTTTCCGGTTGGAAAGCAGCAATACAGGCTGTTGTTCCAGCTGCTGGCCCTGAGCCAGCAACATTTTGCATAGTCTGTGGGTTTTCCACAGAGGTAAAAATTGTTGTTGGCAACAGCCTGGAATAACTTAGCTCTTGCATTTTCAAAGCCACCTGGCCCAACCCACTCCCAGAGAACTGCACGGCAGCCTGCCTTTGGGTTAGAGAGTAACTTTGTGCATCCTTCCAACACAGACAAGCAGTCATGGAGTAGACTCCCCACCCAAAGAGGTCATAACCTCCTAGTCCAATACAGCGAATCCACACCTGTTGAGCTGACCTGCGATGCGTCACCATATGGGGTGGGAGCAGT
>JAEANM010009997.1:0-16041 GCA_017656035.1 Myanophis thanlyinensis
AATAAATAATAAATAAATAAATAAATCATATATAGCTGGAATAATGGCCTGAAGATGAAGATGAAGCCCTAGATAGGAAAACCAGAAAAATCAGAACAAAGAATCATGGCCTTCATTCATGGAGTGATTGACAGGCTCTTATTTATCAAGGAGCATATATTGGCATGGAATGTTGCAAGTATACAAAAATAGTTGAAGAAGAAAAAAAGACATTGGAAAAATATCTAAAGTAAAATAAAGAAGACACAGTAAAGCTGGTACGCCATGAATGCTTACTTATTACCAAATAAACAAAACTGGCATATAAGAAATAACAAATGAAGAATAGGAGGACTCAACATGACCACTCCCTGCTGAACATCGATGGCTTCTCCATGGAGATTGTAGGGAGCACCAAATTCCTTGGTGTTTAGAGTTTAGAGTTTTATTTGATTTATATACCGCCCCCTCTCCCTAGGGACTGTTCACCTAGTGGAGAATCTCACCTGGTCCCTCAACACTGGTTCCATAACAAGGAAGGCCCAGCAGCATCTTTACTTTCTGAGGAAACTGAAGAAGGCACAGCTTCCACCACACATCCTTACAACCTTCTACAGAAAGACCATCAAGAGCACCCTGAGCAGCTGCATCACCACCTGGTTTGGGAATTGCACCATTTCAGATCGCAAGACCCTACAGCGAATAGTGAGAATGGGGGAGAAGATCATCAGGGTTGCTCTTCCCTTTGTCATGGACATTTACACTACATGCTGCATCTGTAAAGCCAGAAACATTGTGGCTGACTAGACACATACATCCCTCATACACACTCTTCATTCTCCTGCCATTTGGAAAGAGGTACAGGAGCATACGGGCCTACACATCCAGACAGTGTAACAGTTACTTTTCACAAGCCATCAGTTTCCTCAACACAAAGAAACTGGAACCATAAATACTTATGTATTTCTAGTTTTTTCAAATTTTTAGTTTTAGAGTTATCTGTCATTCAGTGTCCTGCTTTTTTAATCTATGTTGTCTGATGTAGCACCTTGGTCGTGGGAAAACGTTCACTATGTACTGTACTGAATATTGTTGAAATGACAATAAAGCCTACTTGACTTGACTTGACTTGAAAAGAGATATGACAAGGCAAAGTATTACATGGACAGAACATAAAAAAAATTAGCAGGCAAAGCAGATAACAAGACCTGAAAATAGCTAAGAAACATAAAGAAAGAGACAGAATGGCTAATTCTGGCTGCATAAAACCAAGCTTTAAAAACAAATGCATATGAAACTAGAATTAAGAAAGCAGCCACAAACTGCAAATTCAGTGACTACAAAGAAGCTTAAGAAACTGTGGAATACTAGCTAGCTACTGCAAGAAGATCACACTGACTATAAACAATGGCATGACAAAATCGCAACAATGGTGCATTGGGATATCTATAAGAAATACCACTTGACCTGAAATGGAAGGCAAGTCTCTGTTTATTTGATTGGCAGAAATGTCAGTCTTAGCAGTATGTTTCTGGAATGGTTGACAAATGGGGTTGAGATAGGTGGGCTGTTATATATTCTTTGGGGCTTTGTGATTGAGATGCCTGATACTGTATAAGAATGTGTCCTGTAATATTTAATAGCTGTTGCCAGATTCCAATGGGATCATATGGAGGTCATGGCTGGCTCTACAGGCAAAAGGGGAAATGAAAATCCTAGGCAATCTTGTCAGCTTTGGCTTGTCTAATTGTGTTGCTTATTTGGAGTCTTTTTGTTTGTGAACAGATTGGCTCAGTCAAAATTTCCATTCCAAAAGACCAGCCACTTCAAGCTTCTGCTTGAGGCTGTTTTTCTATGGTAGGAAGACTGGGGCTGCTTAGTTAGGATTTTTTTCCATTTCTCCTTTAGGGAAAATATTCTATCTTGCCTTTTTTAAATATTAAGAATGAAGAATATTTTAATCTGGGGAGGGGGGACTTTAGAATTAAATCAGCAAACAACTGCCAAACAATACCTGTGAGTTAACATTTTATGATGAATACAAAAAAGATCTGGATATTGTAATGGCCGGAGACAGCAGAAGAGAAAATATAAAACCTGCAAATAGAAGTAGAATCATTATGATAAAGATACTACCTATCCAGACCTTCTTAAGGACTTTGTCTATTGCCTTCTTCATAGAACAGAGAGACAATTATTGGCCTAAACTCACCCAGCTGAATTCATGCCTAAAACTGAAATAAAGCTGGATTCCCAATATCCCTAACCATTATACCAAGCTGGCTGGCTGTGAACCTCTTGTGCATTGAAATAACCCTTTCAAGATAAATGGCCAAAGTAAATTTGTGGCCATCCATTTTAGGGTGAATTTATGCAAATCCGTGAGTTTATTAGTTACTTTTACTTACTTTTACTTATCCAGCTATCTCTGATAGAAACTCAAGGCATTCAATGGGATCCTAGCAACAGCAGTCCATTTAATGTTTGGGGTTTTAAAGTTAGAATTCTGCTTGCGTGTAGCTGTCCTTTTGTTCTGAAAACATAATCCAGAAGACAGAAGACTTCTAGAAACTGACTGCACTATTTTGCACTGTTAATTTTAAAAAACAAATTGACATTTTCTTGATGATTCTCTTAGCTTATGAAAAATGCAATCCAATTGTAATGTATTTTTTAAAATGATAAACTATTTTAGCAATTTCTTCCTATAAGGTTGGAATATGTAATTCATATCTGAACAAAAAAAGAAAATACAAATTATAAATGAAAAAAAAGTTGTTCTATTCCTACTCAAGATCAATTAAGGAAACAAGATGAGATACCCAATGTGTCTTATTCAATAAGACAAGTGTATAGAAAATATATTTATATGTAAACATATAAAAAATAAGAAAGAAAGACATAGGATTTCTTTCATCCTTCTAATCATAGGATTAAACTAAACTTCACTTTAGTCAATGTACATCATCCAATTTCTAGTAGCACAATTAATCAAATAGATGGAGATTATTGGACATTTAAGTCATGGTTGTTCTTTGAGCTATTCAAGTAGATGTTGAAATACAATTGAATCAATTCCATTGATTATTATCAGCAAAACATGTAAGCTAACACTACCTATAGAAAACATAATAGTTTAGACACAGAATATTTACGGTCCTACTATCTGTTTGCTGCTATCTAGTGGTTGTCTAGATTTGTGCATTCCAAATCTGGAAGCCTTTTTCTATTATCATCTGATCATAAAAATCATCTGCATCTCAGACAGTGGTGGGATTTAGCCGGTTCACACCAGTTCACTAGAACTAGTGGCTAATTTTTTTTGCAGATCGGCAAACCGGTTGAATCATACCACTGATCACCACACCAGGCCCATGCCCCTCCCCTCCCAGCCCCTCTTCACCTTGCCCCAAAGAGAAGAGGCACCTGCTTATATGCATCTCTCCTTTGCCTGGATAAAGGCAAAGAAAGATGTGTTCAAAGGAACAAAGGCCATTACACCTGGGAGAGGGAAGGAAGAGAAGACAGAGGAGGCAGAAGGTCACTAGGTTTCCCTGATAAGAAATGGCACAACATACACCCTCCTTCCACACCCTGAAGGCAAGCCCAACCCACCTGCCAAGAGTGCACCAGCACTCACTCACCTGGCTGTCATCATCATGTTGACTAGATAGGCCATTGCTAAGGCACCAGGGCCTTTCTGCAGCCAGCTGCCAGCCTAGTCAGCCTGCAGGCTCCTGCTCTCAGAGCTGCTCTCTGGCTGGTAGCCCACTGCAGCTTCTGGAGGTTGCCATGGAGCCACTTCAACTGCTTCCCTGTTCCAGGATAGTGAATGCTTCAACTGCTTCCCTGATCCAGGCGCACAAGTGAGGCGGGCAATCATGAGGACCTCACCTTCCATGGTGTCACATAGCTTTCCTGATGAGGTAGGAGAGGGAGAAAGAGAGACCACCTGGCTGGGGAGGAAGAGCAGGAGGCCATTCTCCACCCAACATCCAGACAAACCTAGGCAAAAAGCCAGCCCTCACTGGCACCCAGATTCACCAACAGCAAGCTTGCAAAGGGCAATTGTGAGCTGCCACCTGCTTCAAGCTAGAGCATGAGTGAGTGAGTGAGTGCCAAGGAGATAGCTGGAGAAGGGAAGCCAGGCAAAGGATGCAAGAGGCATCTGCACATGCATTTTCCCTCAGCCCCCTTCTTTCGGTGGGCTAATATCTGCTCAGCTCACATCCTGCTTCTCCGTCTCTCCTCTGACTGCATTAGTCAGCCTTCCAGCTGGAGGTGAGTGGGTGGGCTTTATTGCATTCCAGGCATTTCCCACCCAAATGGCACACCACGTTTGCAATAGGGGCAGGTATTTGGGGAAGGCAGTGGAGGAATGAGTGGGTGAGTGGCAGAGGAACCACTTTCGAGCCATTGGTTTTGGTGGGGTGGAGGGTTCTCCCTAGTTGCGCAGGCACACTTCCCATTCTGGAATTTGGTTATGAGGTGATCAGCTTGGGTGTTTCTGATCTTTACCCAGGATTCCTCTGATAGAGTGTAACTTGATTAAGTATTGGAGTTGCCTCCTGTGTCATCTAGAGTTGAGGATGTGATGCACCTTGTAATGGGCTTGGCCCCCTATTACCACTGGATCCGGGGACTCATGAGGTGGTGGTCTCAGATCCAACCACAGGATTTAAGAAGCTGCTGTGGAATACTGGATGTATTTTCCCCAGCAATCGGGGCAGTTTCAATTGTACTGTAACTGGGCTGATCATCTTTACTATGGGGAAATGGCCCCATGAACTTAAGTCCCAGCTTCTTGCTGGGGAGCTTTAGCTTTAAGTGTTTGATGGAGAGGTAGACCTTCTCCCCCAGTGGAACAGCTGTTGTGGGGCTTAGTGTCAGCCTGTTGCTTATGGCTCTATGCTGCTTTGGCTAGTGCCTTCT
Organism: Myanophis thanlyinensis; assembly: GCA_017656035.1. Lineage (NCBI taxonomy): Eukaryota > Metazoa > Chordata > Lepidosauria > Squamata > Homalopsidae > Myanophis > Myanophis thanlyinensis. Next base: position 4,912 of record JAEANM010009997.1, read on the forward strand.
TGATGTTTTCCCATGCCAATTTTAGTGTTGACAATCAGTCAGTGAAACTGACTGAGGAGGGGGTTTCCCTTGGGTATTCCGGCATTGGGATGAAGTCCATACCACTTACTATCTTGCATGCTACTGTGAACAGCATTATTGTAAGCAACCTCTGTGAATGGCAGAAGGTCCCCCCCATTGGACTATGGGCAGTTCACATGGCACCTCAGATACTGTTCTACCATGGCATTCAGTCTCTCTGCCCTCCCCCATTGGTACTCAGATGGAAAGCCAAGCTAAGGCCTTGGAATGACCCAATGGACCATAAGAACTCCCTCCAGAACTTAGCCATGAACTGGACCCCTCTGTCCAAGATGATTCTGCCTGCTGCTCCATGCAGGCGGTAGATGTGCTTTAGGAAGAGTTTGGCTAGCTGGTGGTGTGAGGGTAATCCGCTACAGGTATGAAGTGTGCCTGCTTGGAGAATAAGTCAACCATAATCCAGATTATTGTGTTCCCCCCCGCTCTTTGGCAGCTCAGCTATAAAGTCCATTGCAATTTCCTCCCATGGCCTTGTTGGTTTTGCCACCTGTTGCACCAACCCAGGGGCTGGCTCCTGGTCTCTTTTTCATAGTGGCACAGATGGTGCATCTTTTTACATAACTGTCCACATCTTTCTTCATGTTTGGCCACCAGAACTGCCTCCTCACTAAGTGTAAAGTTTTTAGCAATCCAAAGTGGCCTGCCGATTTGACATTGTGGTTTCTCCAGAGGATTGAGGTGCAGAGGGACTTGGGAACATAGAGTTTCACCACCTTCCATGCTAGGTCTTCCCTTTTTCTCAAGATGTGTTGGTTGTCCCTGAACCAGGACCTAATTCCAAGCAAAAACCCCTGGAAGCAAGGGGGTACTAATAAAAACATCTAGCTGTTATTGACTTTAACTTATAGCATATTTTTATGTACATTATGTAATGTAACTTAATTTATACATTACCTCCAAAGTTGTTACAAATTAACTCTTAGATGCGTGAATTTTTTTTCTTCTGTTCAATTTTGTCTGATTCTCAGTTCCTGCAGGTTTCTTGCCAAGTTTTTCCAGAGATGAAATTCAACAGGTTCTAGCCTATTTGCTAGAACCAGTAGTAAATTTTCTAAACAGTTTGGAGAACTGGTTGTTAGAATAAATCTTTTGTTTTTTTCCCACTTTACAGGGTTAATCCTGTAAGGAAGGCAGAAAAAAAACATTCTGATGTTGTTTCTAGCCTAATCTTTATTGCCCTGCTTACAGAAACTGCCCACCCAGTCACATGACCACCCCAGCCATGCCCACCAAGCCACGCCCACAGAACCGGTAGTAAAAAAAATTGAATTCCACCACTGAGTTTTTCCAACAGTGATTGGCCATTGTCTGCTTTCTAGGCTGAGATAAAGTGACTAGAACCCAAGATCACCTAACTGGCTTTGTGTGGAACTAGAACTCCCTATCTCCTGGTTTCTAGCCTTTAAACGCCACACCAGCCTGGGTTCTCAGATCTGTGAATAATTTAGTACAAATAAAATATTGTCAGTTATTAGTATTTTATTTTTAAATGTAAACCCTTATGCAAAACTATACCAGACTTCAGATAACCCTTAAATAGTGGGCTATATGGTTTATTTCCTTGTTGTTAACACATATCTTGCTGTCTGAAATATTAGCAAAGCCAGTGTTTCCAATTACTGATGGTCCAGCATAGCTAGCCACTGTTTGGACTCATCAAGACAGCAACAAGCCATTTTAAGCAAACTTCAAAGCTGTTAAATATTATGTGTGGGTTTTAGAGGAAATGGCCTAGCAGTTGCATTGGTGAATGATGTATACAACAGACAAACCTCTGGAGTGGTTAAAGGGTGTGGTTGATAGAGCATCCAACTGGATTTTTTTGCTTTCAGATGAGAGAGACATACAACAAAAAACCGTTCTATGCATTTCTAAAGTATGACTTGTGCTGGTAGAAGAAGTACCACCTGCAAAGACCACTTCTAATCCCTGAAGGGAATTGTCCAGGCTAATCAATGTTCCAGCAGATATAAAAGAGGGCAGAATAGATTTTTCTCACGATTCTTATTAACTGCTAGAAAACCAACCCTGGAGGACAAATATTTCAGGAACAAAATAGCAGCTTACATTTGAAGGAGGAAATCTAACTAATAGCGTCCAGAGATTTTCCCTATTTTTTTTAACCTTTTAGTATGATGGGGGAAAATTGGCTTCAGAATTTGTAGAAAAGAATAGAGAACGTGGTATTATTCACAGGTTAGCTACAATGTGGCCAAAGCATGTATGTCAATGTAGGTCTTTCACTGTACAAACAATTTTTCCAGGCTTCCCATACTTCAGTTATATTGGAAAGGAAGATACCACAGTACAATTCCTGGCAGGAACTGTGCTGTTGTTGCCATTAATAAAGGGGTGTGTTGCTGTTGACAAAGGGAAAATTTATTTTTCTTTTTTGAAGAACTATGGAGATACTGTTCTCTGATATTGTTTATATACGTAGATGTTGCATAAAATAGCGGAGAAAACCAAATTGATTTGATTTTTTTCTTTAGGCAGAAATTTTGAATGAGTTCTGTTAAGTGCAATGATTTTACGGCTACTTTTTGACTTGCAGATTAGTAGACAGTTTCTGCATTGCACATTGAATGGTCTACTCCCTTTAAAAGTAAAGAGAACACAATCACACCCAGCTCTATGATGTCTTCTGCAAACATCAATATTCTGTACAACTAGCTCCTCTGCAGATCATTTTATTTTCAGTGTTAATGTTGCAGATTGAGTAACTCATAAATTGCATGATGCAAGAATTTACTGCATTTTGTGATGCTTAAGATATTATTAACATTAAGCATATATGTGGAACTTTAGTTCTTGTTGTTTCTAAATTAGACATCAAAATATTTATCAGTCCGTTAAATTCTGCTTTACTGCTTTTCCATTTGATGTCCATCTATTTCAATTGGATTTATTAACTGTGTTTATATTTCAGCATTTCAGGTATTGAAAAAATTTACAATTCTGAATATAGTTTGGCTTTTTACTAATTTATATATGAAATATATGATGGTAAAGCTAGCAGCGTGTCAAGCACCTTAAGCATAGCATTTTAAGGATGACTATTGTCACTGTCAGTTAAAATAAAAATTGAACCAGGAGGTCTGGTTCAAATTAAACCATTTACTGGGCTTATTAGTAAGTCTTAAGCAGTGCCTTCCAGTCTCAGTTTTCTCATCTGCAATATAAGACATAACTATTCTGATTTATCTTATTGATTATAACAATGATTGAATTATATACACTGTGATTTAAACTTCTAAAACATATAATGCGATACAATATTGATTTAAAATGGTTTTCACAGCGTCAGCATCATTCCATCTTTTTTCTTTATAATATTTTGGACTAAAGGGTGGGATAAACAAAAGCTGATTTACACATATGCTCCTCTTACAGTGATTAATCAATTATTCATGAAAACTAGTTTAATGGTATAATTAGAACATTGTGCCTGATTATTTTATGCCAACTAGCTGAGCATTTTTTAAATGATTCTCTTTTCCCATTCTGATGCCTATATGAAATTTTACTTCAATAAACCTTTTAATTTCAATAATATCTAATTTATGCTTTTGGACATACTTTATACATTGTTTCATACAAGAATGTTAAAAATACTTTTCCTAGCAGATCATATATCAATCTCTCACTTACAAAAACATAGTAGCTGATATTAGTGCAGAATGCATGTTAAATAATTGAAATGCCTATCTTTTTTAAACATTTTAGCCATTCAGTTCTGTAATATTTAGCCCCAAAGGTCTTCAGGAACAGAACTGTGAAGATTGCCTACTCCAGGTTGTTTCCAGGATCATTTGTGCCAAATGCATGGCTTCTTTTCAGTTGCTATATTCCGTAATGTTCATATCTTTTTAAGAGTAGAGCTATAAATAACCTGTGTATTTCAGGACATTTTGTGACCCCAAATTTGTTTCACTAAAGTTAAGCAAATTTTGATAATCCATTCTGCAAATAGTTGCTGAATAAATGCCTGCTGCAAGATAAGTACAATCTTAAAAGAAAATTTGAAGACTGCACACAATACTTTTGAAAGAAAAAAAAAACATTATATGTGGAAATTGTCCACAGTATCCATGGCAAATACTTTAAAGTATGGTAATTGGTCATTGGTAATTTCAAAAACAGGGAATGGGACATGAATCAGCAAGATTTCAATGAAAAAAATTTTAACATGCAAATCTGTTCTTAAAGATCTATTCAGCAATTTGTTGTTGATGTTAAAGCTTGAGTAAAGCAGTTCCTCAAATTGCTTCAAAAAGATAAATAAATGAGAAATGAGACTTGGCATCTTTGACATCACACATAAAATAACATTCCATAGAGGCAATAATATCACTGGAAAAAAACTGAATTATAGATATCCAAGGTGGTATGCAAAATGGTGTAAATCAAACAGCTTCTATGTGAAGTGACTAATTTGAAACCCAATCCAGCATTTCTTAAATGTTTTGATCCTGGGGCCTCTTCTTAGGAACACCTGCAGCTTCTATCATCCTCATTTCCATTCAATCTTTTACAATCTGTAAAATTGTTAAGAGTCAAGTCCCATTCCATGTTACATTGTGCCCATTGCTTTGATCATTGCCCTTGGGAAAGACTGCTTCATGTGGGCAGCAGCAGCTGTAAATACAACAGTTAATACTATTGAGGTATTGAGTTTCCCATTTAGTTTGTTAGAAAACTGTACAGCATTTTCAAGTTTCTTAACTTTTAAGATCATCTGTTAAATGGATGATCTTAAATACTTTCTAATGATATAGCAAAGAACAAAAACCACATCGATATTTTTTAATTCAGGAAAATAACTTGGTACTGAATCATTTATATATAGATTCTTACATTAAAATTCACAGTTTTCTACCAATATTTTAAAGGGAATCAATTTATTATCTTAATTAATTCGCTAGCCATTTTATACAAAGTTTCTGCTTTGTCTATTACTTGTTTAGAAACAGAATATGAAATGCATTTTGTAATTAGTCTGATTCTCTACAAATATGTTGTAATAATACAATTCCTTTATAACAAATTCAGGTTAAATTTCTTAGGAACATATATTACAAGCTTCTGACTGTATCTCAAACATAATTCTGTGAAGGGCATCAAATGCCAAGGATATATTCCTGACCAGTTCCTTTACTCTTCATAGACCTGAAATATATTTAACCAACTCACAATCCCTAAATTTTGTTATGCATAACATGAAGTTGAAAGATTGATATGTCCAGTTATTTTTATGATTTATACTTACCTATATAAGTGAAGCCTGTTTTACATTATTGAATGTTATATCATTGACCCCAGTAAAATTTTGGTCATTGACTCCAATAATTTTTAAATTATTTTTTAATTATTATTTTTAATTAATAAATAAGAATTTTAGTTCTGAGTATGAAGTTTCTGATGTATAGAAATCTTATTTTAGTTTTTCTTAAGAAAACAATTATTTAGATACATTCATGCTCTGAAATTGGAGATTTTATTACCATCGACAGCAGTCTTTTCTTACGCTGACTTTTTATTTACAATAATACCATAACTTTCACTAGAATTGTGAGTTAAAAATTGATACCAATTAGCTAGTACTTATTGAGTAGTATTCTACAACTGTTTTGGCAAAGGCAAAGGAAAGAAACACACTTGAAAATTAAAAAAAACTAAGAACTGTCACTCCTGCTGTTATCTGCCAAAGATAAGCCTTCCTATCCTATAACATTTTTTTTTTACTTCACTACCCCCAGATACCTCCAGATATTCTCCCTGAGATTTACTCTCTCTCATTGGGGCAAGAAAATTTGGAAAGTTATTTTAATCATCTATTCACCTTCTAACATTCAGTAAGACTGGTCAAAGATTTTATTCTAAACGATCAGTGCTGACTCGTAAACTGTAATTATTCTTTAAAATAAATAATTCAGCACTCACACTTTATGTCTTAAACCAGATTTGCACAAGCAAGGTCTCTAAAAATTTCGGTGATTTCATCTTCCATAAATAGAACAGCTGGGCAAATGTATGAAATATTATTTTATGTTGGTAGGTACATATACCCATGAATATATAAGGAGACAAATGTAAATACTGGCAGTCTTTGACTTAGAACAGTTCACTTAGTGACTGTTCAAAGTTACAATGGCACTGAAAAAAGTGGCTTATGACTATTTTTCACACTTAGGACTGTTGCAGCATCTCCGTGGTCACATCATTTACATTCAAATGCTTGACAACTGACTCACGTTTATGATGGTTGCAATCTCCTGTGGACAGGTGATCCCCTTTTGTGACCTTCTAACAAGCAGTCAATTACTATCTGTAGTAATGTCAGACACAATTAACAAATACAATAATTAGTAATATTTAAAGATGAAAAAATAATGGATTCTAAACTGTTATGACCTTGAAACAGCTCACTGAAAACAAGTTGCAACGATATTTTTGCATACTTAAAAAAGCAGATACAATTTGTTCATTTCGTTAAATATTGTTCATAATTTATCCCTATTCGTTATTTATTTATTTATTATTTATTTATTAGTCATATTTATATACCGCCCCATCTCCGCAAGGACTCGGTTAAATGAGTTAAACTCATAAAATGAAATAATTCTAGAAAACTATATCCAACAACTGAAACCACTACTGAGGCAATGCATAAGTTAAGTCTTGTTAACTTTATCATAAATAAAAATTATATTGTAGTTTGGAAAGGTTTGTATTTGTAATTTTCAACTGTATTCCGTCATCCTTGTACAGCACCTATATATATTCTGCATAGAATTTGTCAGATATAAGGTTTTTAGCTCATTGGTTACTTGGATGTCATTTAGGATATTGTTTAAAACAATACATATTTAATAAAGCAACCTCCATTAAATTCTTTTTTTGTTAGCCAAGTTTAGTTTTGAGTTAAACAAAAGTAAAGTGTGTTGACTGTTATATGTAGTTATATTTCTTCAGAAAATGCAAAGTCCTTCCTGTTCTTGAGAATGTTGAGGATAGTATTTTTAGAAAGCTTTGGAAGCAACTGCCAACATTCATTCTAATTGAAGCTCTGTGGCCTTTAATAACCTGCTTCGATGCACACATAGTTTTGAAGTCTAGACTTCGTATTTTTTTTAATGAATTTCAGACACCCATTTATTATCAGCTTTCTAGTTATACCTTTTGTTATTCATAGGCATATCATACAGCATGCTTCCTTTGATATAAAACAGTTTATATAATGGTTCTACCATCTTTGGCTACACAACAAAGAGTGCACTTCTGAGCTAAAAACCATGTTAATCTGAAATATATGCCTTCTGTTTTACTTCTTAACATGAAAATAATCATTGGTGTTATTCGTTCTTTCTTTTTTTTAAACAAGGTATCCCTTCTGTATAGTGTCTTTTGTAGAAAAAAATGAAGGCAGACCAATTACATTTTTCTGCCTTTCTTGTTTCTGAGGAATGATATCTTTCTCAGAATGCATGCAGTAAATAGAGCACAATTAAGTTCACAAAGTATATCCATATCAGACTGGGACAGTATCTCATTTTTATATTGGATGAAGGTTGCGCAGGCTCTGGGGAGACTCTGGGATCAGAAATAGAGTTGCGACTCTTCTCACATTATCATTACAGATAAAAACTAATTGAGGACCTACTAACATTGAGGAATAAAATGAGGCCTCGTGTATATGTTGGTTTGAATTATGGAATTTCACTACATTGGAAAGGACCACGTTAACAAAAAAAGAATCTATAGCAGCGGTGGTGAACCTTTGGCATGTGTGCCAGAGGTGGCACACAGACCCCTCTCTCTGTGAACCATCACCCCAGCTCAGCTCCACTGTGTTTCTCCATGGCATTTGTCATCATCATTTGCAGGGAAACAGAACTTTGTGGGTCTAAAAAAAAAGTTAAGTCAATCAATTCCAGCTTCTCACGAAAGAAAAAGATGTTGCTTCCTGGATGTCAGTTCCTTTTCCTGCAGAGCTGTGGATGTTGTGATGGCCTGCCTTCCCACTGGCCAGCTGGTCTTCTGCTCTCTGGTGCATGCGTGGGTGTGCGCACACAAGCACGTGAGACTTGCAGTTTGGGCACTCGGTCTCTAAAAAGTTCGCCATCACTGACCTATAGCAACATTGTTTAGATTTTCCTTTGAACCTTTATATTATGGTAGAATATTAATATCATTAAGTTTCTTATAAAGTTAAATTGTAGCATACATTATATTTGACATGCCAGTGGCCTCATAAAAACTGGACAAGAAGTATAGATGTTGATTGATATAACTTGGTTAATGAATAAAGATGATAAGTTGTTTATCAATTTCTTTTACTCATAAGTGGCAAATGTAATTTAAGATGATATGTAGAAAGAAATGATGTTATTACTTGATGTTGTTTATCTTTTTTAAAATTTTACATTTTGTTCACTGCCGAGAATCATGGTGAAGTTCAGCAACCATATAAGGTTAATACATAAATGAAGAAGAAGAGGATAAATAATGTGGTCATTTGTAATGAAAACACCGCAAATCATTTTAGAACAGACTAGCAAACTATTAATACTATGTGCCTTTCAAGACTGAGAAATGTCAAAGAATTCCAGAGGATCCTGGAGAATGTTGTAGCCAGTTTTAGTTGGCGACTACTGTAGCCTTTATGAACAAATGAAGTTTACAAAATTGGTCCTGAATGATTTTTCCTATTTAGCAGAGTTCATTCAATATTTCTTATCAAGAAACAATGATGACAACGATAATATAATGACATAAAATCCTCCTATCTACTTCCCAGTGTCTCCTACAAAATGCATCACATAGCATTTGTATAATAAATAACACATGCCATGTTATTTGTTTCCTATGCAGACTCATTCTTAATTTACACTTGAGCTGAAGGCAATGAAATAGATCTAAAGATACCTAAATTACAGATGAGAGAAATTGAAATGAATATAACTAAATACTGGTAGGCTCTCAGACCTGCTTTGAGTAAGAGGGAATAGTTAGGAGAAGAAATGTTCTTGGGAGAACTTACTACTATTTAACTAGAAACGGTTTGATATTGTGATATCTTCTTGGACTGGGTGCAAGTTTTGGGGGTCAGGAGCCTATGCTACAATGCTCTTATTGCTCCCTGATGGAATAGTACCAGGTGTAAGCATTGGCAGGAGGACAGGACTCAGTCCTAAATTTTGGAGTCCGCAGGGTTTAATTCTCTCACCTCCCATTTATGGCGAACCTTTTAAAGACCGAGTGCCCAAACTGCAAGTCTTTCCCGCACATGCAGCGGAGCCTGAAGACCAGCTGGCAGGTGGGAGGCAGGGCATCACAACACCGGCAGCTCTGCAAGAGGCAAGATCTTTTTCTTTTGCAAGGTTCTGTTTTGCCATAGAAAGAAATGCCGTGGACAAATGCGGTGGAGCTGAGTTGGGGTGACGGCGCTTGTTTTCACAGAGAGAGGTCTGGGTGCTATAGATTTGCCACCACTGATCTATAGTATAAAGTCATCCATTGACCATATATTGGTCTAGAGTGAAATATTATTCAAATAAATCAATATGGTTAATGAATTAGGGAGTTATAAATATGGTACCTATCTAAACTAATGTGGATCTGAGTGATTGTCATTAATTAATCAAGTGTTAGACGATATGAATTCTACTGATCTACATACATTTTAATCACTTCCAGCTTTTGTTTTCTTTTGTAATATTTACACATTTGAACATACAAAAAGACCATTTACTTGAAGTTTAAGATAAAGTAGCAATATATGTTCTCAAAAAGTTTTTCTACATTTATTCCAGTTTCTCCAAGACTTAACTTGATTTGTTGAAAAAGTCACTAACTTTATAGGTTAGTATGTTTGAATTTATTACAAAAAAATGAACTCTAGAATTCTGTTTCAAAAGGCTAGTATTGTTCTTAATTTACCTTTCATTAAAAGCAGACATTACATTCCAATCATTCCAATTTCTTGAGTAGTTAAGTCTTGCCCAGGAGCAACATCCTAGGAGAGAAATGTCATTTATAATACTATAAATTTGTAATAAAGTTGCAGGAGAAGCTGTTGACTATGCCTTCACTCTCTTGAGATGAGCATTATGGACTATGAAAATTGGCTTCAAAATATTTTTTGTACCTTGATAGTTTCAAAAAAGGAAAAACATGTGTAGTTGGTTGTCCTGGCTGCATCTTCAAGCTGTCAGGGTTCCACATGGCATATGCAATTTAATCAAAACTCCAAAGAAACGAAAGTCCTTAGAATGAGATTTTATTGAAGATGTTGTATTGGCATGTCTGGAGAAAACCCAAATCTGAAAAGCTCGCATTTTCTCCCCCCACCTAAAGTGAAAGTGCCTTCTCCCAGCCCATCAATGCCACCCTCTGCCCCAATCCACTCCGGGTGGCATCCAGAGTTCATCTTCCTAGGCTGCCCATCAGGTGTGAGCGAAAATGTCCTTGCTTTTGGTGAGAAAGAATGTGAAAAGATAAAAGTCCCTGAGTTAGCTACTATCTAACTTTAATTCCCCAACGTTCCATCTTATAATTGTGGCAAGACTAAAATAACTATCATAATACTTGTAAAATAGAAGCATAATATAAAATCCACACACACACACACACATATATATATATTAGTTGTGACACAAAAGCAATCTCCCAGCAAGTCTTCTGGGTACCCTGAAAATTGTGGTATTAAAACTGTAAAGATTGCTGTAATAGATTTCCTGTGCCTTTTGAAGATAATATCACCTACTTTACACTGTCTTGAATGCATCTTTTGAAACAGATGATACTCAATATCCGATGCAAAATGTAGGGTCTAATTTCAAGTGGTTAAGCCGGATGATAAAACATACCTGTTGTAGCTAAGGCCAGTCAATTATCAAAATATAATATTTTTTTTCATGCAATGCAGTTTTCTAGATTATTATATAATAGGAAATGGTGAATACATAATCGAGCTGCACTGGCTTCCTGTGGCCTTCCGGGTGCAGTTCAAGGTGTTGGTGCTTACCTTTAAAGCGCTCCATGGCT
>JAEANM010009998.1:0-16041 GCA_017656035.1 Myanophis thanlyinensis
TAGGAGTGACCAGGATGGACAGGATTAGGAATGAGCACATCAAAGGGACAGCTCAGGTCGGCTGTTTTGGGGACAAGTTCAGAGAAGCCAGATTGAGATGGTTTGGACATGTGCAGAGGAGGGAGAGTGGTTATTTTGGTAGAAGGATGTTGGAGATGGAACTGCCAGGCAAGAAGTCAAGAGGAAAGCCAAAGAGGAGATACAGTATATGGATGTGCTAAAAGAGAACATGAAGTTAATTGGGGTGAGAGTAGAGGATGTCAAGGATAGAGTTAGGTGGAAAAAGATGATTCGCTGTGGTGACCCCTAATGGGAACAGCTGAAAGAAGTTTCACATATAAACATTCTTGGCATCTGGTTTTCGATTAGAAGTTTTTTTTTTTAAATAGAAATACATGAGGGTCCTGCTAGCCATTTTAAATGTTAAGCCCAAGAAGTAGGTCAAGCTCAGATTAATAAAAAGAGATTGGATTACAGTATGTGGAAATTGCTTCAACAGACAAGTATGAAGGGGTCTTGACTTTCATTGGATACCCCACTGTGCAATGGAGTTGGGATGATAAAAATGCTATGTGTTCTTTTAAGAAATGATTTTAAGGCATATTTTAACATTGTCAATCACTTTGAGTACCTCACATGCACATTTCACTGCATTTCATACCATGTGCATGTGATGAATAAAATTTGATTTGATTTGGGCAGAATGGCAAGATAAAAATCATACAAATTAATAAAATAAAAATATGAAATAATCGCACTGTATTCCAATTAAGAATCATTGTAATTGGATTTACATACCAAATTATGTCTTCTGGCTTCCTGAATCCAGCGTATGTTATCATAATACTGCTGTTTAACAGATGCATTTGCTAGGCAAGAGAAGATTACACATAATGGTTCATAAAAGCAGTATCAAAAGGCCTCTGTCAGTTTACAAACAGATTCTGAATTATCTACAAAACACTGCAGAAAACACCTGCCTTTAGGAGGAATCCAGTGATATTATACAAATTATCACAGGAGAAAGGAATAAAATATTTAGTTGTCTTTAGATAGGTAACCTGCATTGTCTGGAGGCAAGAAAAGGATAGCACAGCTGTAATCAGGTTTAATATATTACTGAAGAGAAATATAAAATGCATCTATTAATAAATGCTTGATAATGAGATATTGAGATATTTCAGGCCTGTCTTTCTAAAAAATCTGAGCAGAGTACAAAATTTGAATCAGATTACAAAAATCAATATGTCAAGCTTTTAAAGAGAATTAACCAAAATATTTGATTATTGCAGTGATTACACTGCATGACAAATTCTGAAAGAAAAATGTACTATATGCACATATTTACCAGATATAAATAACACTGATTTTTACTGAGGGTTTGGTGAAATATAATAGGACTGCCTTCCAAAATCAGATCCTCTCCAAACATACAAGATTATATACATGTAGTCTTTGACTTGCAACCATTTTTTTAGTGACTGTTCAAAGTTACAACAGCACTGAAAACAGTGATTTATAACAAGTCCTTATACTTATGAATCTCCATGATCATGTGATCAAAATTTGGGCGCTTGGCAACTGACATATATTTATTATGGCTGCAGCATCATGGGGTTATGTGATCACCATTTGAAACCTTTCCTGCTGCTTCCAACAACAAGTCAATGGTGTGTGTGTGTGTGATTCACTTAACAACTGCAGTGATTTGCTTAACAACTGTGGTACAAAGGTAAAATTGGGAGTGACTGCCTTCTTTAGAAACAGAAATTCTGTTCACAATTGCAGTTGTTAGTTGAGGACTACCTATAATTCCCAAGCAGTATGCTGGAAATTTTAGAACTTTCAATCCAGTATAACCAAGTTTGGGGAAACAACAGTCTTTAATAATTTGTTAAAGTCATCTTGGAAAGCAAATGGAGCAAATCTGATACTCAAAAGAGTTAAGGACCTCAGAACTACCTTCTCAATTGCTCTATAATTTTTCTTCTTTTCTTTAAAGATGCCTCTCATTGCAATGGCGAAAATATGTGCCTCCTTAAAATAGTCACAATCAGATTCTTACAACGATGGCATGATGGTTGTCCCACACAATAAAAAAGATTACATTGTGTAAACACTAACTGGGGCTGTCTTTACAGTTGTCAGATAAATGTTGATACTATTGCAATTCATAGACATATTTTCATAGACATGTTGCAGTTTATATTTTTTCACCATTAACCACTGATATGCTAATTAAAGCAGTTCCCGTATAATATCAGTGTAAATAATATGTACTGTACATTCCAGTAAATGAAAAATGAGAGGGGACAATTTGTATTCAATTTGAACTGAATAAATCATAATTAATTTTATATTTGAAACTAATGTCTTTGAAGTTTTATTTCTTTAAGTATTCTCTATTCAGAATTTTCTCTATGAATAAATATAAATAATAAATAAATATAAATATAAATAAATAAAGGAAAAAAGAAACACATGAAAAAATATGGGGAGAGAGGAGTTCGATTATTAACGAAGCGACAGGGAAGATCCCATCAGCCATTTTCCTGCACACAAATTATAGTTCAATATATTAGTTATTCAGGTTGACATAAATACAGGTAGTCCTTGGTTGCTTGGTGACCATTTGAAGTTATTATCAGACATCTCAAAAACTACTTACCACCCAGTTCCGAAATTCCAACGTCAACCTCCACCACCACGCTCTGCAGATATTTTACTGAATTTCAAATACTCGGTAACCAGACTGTATTTATAGCTCTTTGCAGTGCCCTGGGGTCACATGACCACAATCTACATTTTTGCCCCAAACTGGCATTTACTTCCAATTTCCAGCAAAAAAAAAGCCTCATAGTTCACTTAACAACCATAGCATTCACTTAACAACTGTCATAAAAAAGGTTGCAAAATTGGGTCCAGTCACATGATAACTTGCTTTGCAACTATCATGACTTATGAACATAATGGCTTAGCCTCAGTGGTGGGATTAAAATAATTTAACAACCGATTCTCTGCCCTAATGATCCGCTGAACCAACAGTTCTCCGAGCTGCTTAGAAAGTTAACAACCGGTTCTAGTGAATAGGTGCGAACTGGTTGAATCCCACCTCTGGCTTCATTATGATCATAAGTCAAGGAATATGCCAAGGAAAAGCTATGAAAAAGAAAATGACCACAGTTAGGCCAGCTTCAGGGTTGACAGAATACCTGTAACAGGAAAAGGGGAAAAAAAGAAGAAAGACATGGAGGAGAGGGCACATTTATTTATGTATTGTATTTCCAAATTACCAAATAAATGTCATTCTTTGTACAGTGTAGAAATCAGTACAACTTTTTTTAAAAAAAGAATAAATAAAAATAACAATAATGAAGATAAAATCAGCAACAATAATAATTCTAATAGACATAATACATAAAATGACAATATTTCTTTCAAAAAATCTTGTGAAATTCTTTAAAAGACTAAAGGAACAATACTACAACTGAATATGAATTAGGGGTTCTTGTCATGGAGAGAAAAGTACCGAATTAAGAATAAAAGGGATGTGCAATACATTATGAAACAAAACCTTTGTGAAAAGATATGGAAACACTGTTAAAATCAGAAAAACAACATCTCTTATTTTTCAAAGGATTTCTGGATATTCAACAAATATTCAGACAATATCCAGAGAAGAACATTTTAGGAATTTTTGTAAAATTAAAAAATATGGCAAAGTTGCTGTTTCTTCATTACTGTTGGGAATTGCAATGTTTTTTTTTTTTAAAAATGTTCATGATTTTATCTTTTCATGCATCTAAGTACTACAGCTCATCTGCCAATCATACAGACTTCCTCTATTTTGGACTATGAACATTTTTTCTAAAGCACTGAAGTTGTTGGAAAAGCCCTGACAATCTAATTTATGTAGTTTTCACACTCCTACAAGAAAATGCACACTTATGACATGAACTTGTTTCCTTTCCCCACCTTTCTGCAGCTTAGCGTCTTCTTTATTGAAAAATGCTGGTAACACAAATAGTTGCACACCAACTTTTGATGACTTTGGATTTGCTTAATAAAAAAATCATCAAGCCTGCATTTTGCACCCATTTGTCTTCCACTTCTATAAAAATGTTACTACCTCAGTTTATTTTGTCATGCCTCCTGTTTGTTGATTTTATTAAGAGTATAAAAGATACTGAAAGTATACTGTGATCTCATCAACACTGTCTCTGAGAGGAAGTTGACTCCCAACGTCAAAATTTTTAAAATTTGTTTTCTATTTCATTTTGTACTCCATCCGAGCCCATCTAAATATATCCAGGACAGGGAGTACATTCTTCCTTTAAAACTATTTAGTATCCCTGAAATCCCATTGCATCCATGATCTAGGGCAGGGGCCCTCAACCCCTGGGCCACGCAAACACGTAAAGCCTCCTTGAGAGAATACAGGCAGCACACAAAACCATGTCCCTTTGGTTCATGGAAAAATCTCTCTCCATGAAACTGGTCTCTGGTGTCCAAAAGATTGGGGTGCCACTGTCTAGGGAAACTGTTTTAGCACATATTCTGGTTCTTTTAGATCAGTGTTTCTCAACCTTGGCAACTTTAAGATGTTTGGACTTCAACTTCCAGAATTCCCCAGCCAGCAAAGATGGCTGGGGAATTCTGGGAGTTGAAGTCCAAACATCTTAAAGTTGCCAAGGTTAAGAAACACTGTTTTAGAGCAATTACTTTGTCCATTAGTAGGGCAGCTTTGACATGCTAGCTAATTTTCAAGCAGCTAATTTTGAATTTTAAAATGTCATCTGAAATCAAAAGCACCCACTATGGTCTCAATTTTCCCAACCCTCATGCCAGTGTTTCAGTGATCACTGAGAAACTGGTAAGAAAAGTGATAGCAAAGGATTAGCAAATGACTTTCTGTATATCTTCTTTATCAAGGATGAAAGGATTTCCGAACACCAAAAAAGCTAATTCAGAAAATCTTGACTAAATTGATTGTGAGTTGTCTAACTTTGAACTTGTTATTCCTATTACATACTTCACATTTCTTCTTGATAAGAAAGAGAACAGGGTTATGAATTGGTTCACAAATGATTCTCAAAGCACTCAAAGGATTGTCATTGTATACATTCTGTTCGTGTACTGTTGATATGCAAACTTATATCCATACCTGTACCCACACAATTGATGTGGTTCAACAACATTAAAAATGATTACTTAAGATCAGAAAATCATAAAGTTGGGAGTGACCATTTAGGCCATCAACTCCAAAACATGCTCAGTGAATTAAACAGGGCTCTTTAGATTCAATCTTCAATAAAAAGTTATGTGTTGCATCAGGAAACAAGGGAGGGCAGGTGAATAGGCAGAATATAAACTGTTCCTCTTAATATTTTCTTTACTCAATAATAAACAGTCACCCAATCACTCACAATGAACATTTAGCAGCTGTTAGGCTATACCTCTTACAACCAGCAGCTATTCTGGAGATTATCTTTATCCTCACAGCTCAACACATAATCCTTCAAAATACACAGTTTCTCTAGCCACACTCTTCTCTTCCTCCTGATGGAATTCCCTCAGTAAAACTCCTGTTAGTTCTTCCCAGTCACTTGCCTGCTCTTGCAGTAGGCAGTACTTAACTCAAATAATAATTGAAGTTACAGCTTCTTCGCATGAAGGACATAATAATAAGTTGCCCTCTGTTTCAGTGACCACCAGTATAGTTGTTGCCATATTATTATCGATTTCTAATAAATATGGAGTACACTTGAGGGCAGGTTGATGGCAAAGCATTTCATGTTCTTCAAAGTACCTTATTCTGGATCTGATTTCTCATTATACTACTATGTTTAAAGTAAGATTGATACATGGGAAAGTGAGAAACCACAAGCAGAACACTGAGTAACAAAGAGGTCAGTAGGTATTCTAAGAAAAAATAACAGGCAAGTTTCCACTGAAGTTCAGCTCTCATTTTTGTCTAAATTCTGTGGCTCATTTCTCTGCCAACCATAACAGCCAATCCAGTAATTAAATTGCCATCAAATCTGCTTCAGTCAGCTGGAATATAAAAGGTCACTTTTCCACCTAACTCTATCCTTGGCATCCTCTACTCTTGCCCCAGTTAAATTCATGAAAAAGGTCATAACTTTAAATATATGTGTATTTAATTCCAGTTGTTATTTTATTATGAAATGAATATCTTCTCTAAATTTACCAAGTATTAAAAATATTTAGGGCTGTTTTCCAGTTTGAACGGTGGGAAATGCAAGGCAACTTTTCCAAAACCGGATAACATAACTTCAGAGATTTTCTGCTGTTTGAGAATAATAATAGCCCAGCTTTCATAATATTTGACATTATGGAACACCCCAGTCCTCAACTAGGTGGATGCTATCTTATCATCCAACAGCATACATGAAAATAATCTGCAAATTGCTACAGCACCAGACTAGCAAAAAATTGTCTGTACCTCTCAGAAAGCCTGGTTCTCAGACTTTGTGTAGAAAAGGTCCTACATTCAATCTGAACTTCTTCAGGAAGGCCAGGAAGAATTCTTGTCTGGGAAGACTACCAGACATGGTAGTCAAACTCTGTGGCTACTGCCTCAACCTGAAAGTGGTTCTTGTCCAAGCATGATTCTCAAAGAATTTTTTAAACAAGATTTGTGATCAGGATGGAATAACAAGCAAGTGAACTATTTTCAGTTTAGAACCAATACATTTCCATGATTAGATAGAGGCAGGCCTCCTTGTTGATAACAAGAAAGTTTGCAAATAGTTCTTTATAGTACATTTTTCTAATCTCTCTGGGAACCAACTTTCCTATCTTTAAATTTATGTTAGCAGTCTTTCCTAAAATCCTTCCTGTAAGGCACTGAATACTTGTACAAAATTAAGCTAAGACGTAATATAATGAAAAGAACTCAACAACACTATTGTCCGCTATATTAATCTATTCATGTTCCATGAAAATTTCAAGTTCTTTCTTAAAACTCCTAAATATCTTGCGCTAGACCTCAATAGACCTGGTCTTCATGCCTTCTTTGGCCTACATAAACATATCTGGAAATTCTGAAAGTGCTTGTAAATGCTGCACTATAACAGTGTCCAGATGCTTGTTATAACATGAAAGTTTATGGGGGCAAGGCCAACCACAATTTATTTTTCTAGTCAAAATTCTATCCAAGTTTAGTAAATATCCTAGAAAAAGATAATGGCATGTTGCTTGCCAAGAAATTTGTAGTGATATGCTTATGCAGTCACCAGGCCCTTTGTATGATTCACTAAATTTGATTGATTGATTAAATGAATGAATGAATGGAATTTTATATATCCCTTGCCCAAAATACTAAAATATATGCAGTGCTGAATAAAATATATATGCAGGTAACAGCCTGAAGAAGTTCAAGGCCACAGTTATGGTCACATGCAAGAAATTCCATTGGTAATAATTAACATATATGCATGTTACAGTACATACAATGGAGATAATTTAGAGCAAATGCAATTTCTCCACACAGTATATATTAGAAAAAAAAGCTTTTAATTCCTCACAAAATATAATAATTTTATAATTATAGTCTGAAATTATAATGTATAATAAACTGCAAATTATTTTTCTCATGCTCTATTATTCACCCTCTGTACCTAAAAGGCAACCTGTCTTACCTCCATGGTGTATAAGTTCCTCAAGCACTGTTGTGGATATAAAATCAGTTATTGCCAAGTCTTCTGGGTCACCAGAGGTACAAACCCACCGAAAGGGGCCAAATCCCATAGAAAAAATATCTCTGGGAAGAAAACACAGTTAAATATTGAAAAAGATAGCTTAAATTCCTGTTTTATTTATACTTATGGTTCGCAATGCTTTTCTTTCATTAACCGAGGATAGAAGAATTTCAGCTATTTTGAACAGACTAATCCAAACACAAAGCTCTTTGAATCCCTATTTTAGAACTTTAAATAAAGCTTTACTTGCAGACATAATATATCTGTGGCTATTTGGCTACTTGGGTTTACTAGTCATTGTGCCAAAGTAACAGGAATTCAGTTGCAATGTACTTTTAATATCAACTATTACAATTACCTGTATTATTCTACTTGTATTTAACTTGGTTTTATCTATGGTCTTTAACAGTAATAAAGATTCATTCAAATCATGAGTTGAAAGGGTTTGCCAATGCACCTTCCAGGTTAGTCCTGAAGATGCAAAGGTATGGCTATCATGGGAAAGAGAAGAGGGAAGCAAAAGAGCTAGCCTTAAGTATCTAGCAATGCAGAAGTTGATACTCAGATAAATGCACTGGTATTATTTCACCGAACCTGAGTGAAGAAAAATATGCGGGTTTATCAGATACATATCGTTATTACTATAACACATTATATATGTCACATATGCGGTCAGGAAAGCACCTCCGCTCCCTGAAAGCCAACACAGAGAGACTAAGGAGGAGCTACTTCCCACAGGCAATACAGACCCTAAACCAAACCACAACAATCCCAGGACTATAAAATATTCCCATAATCTACCTCTCTCAATCACTCCCTAACTTATTCTCCCTTCTTGTCTATACTATTCTCTTGCCCTACTACCTACGGTCGTGAGCAGTCACATACACATTTCACTGCATTTTGTACCATGTATGACTGTGCATGTGATGAACAAAATTTGATTTGATTTGATTTGACATTACTTTTCTCTAGTTCCCAAAATATTTATGATACACCCCGCACTGAGAATTCAGTTTATAGCCTTCAGCTCCCACAAGGCAATTGAGTCAATGTAAACGTTACTTAAAGTGATTTAAGAAAAAGAAAGCTCACATCTGGCAGCTCTTTCGGGTTTTCCCTTTTCCCATCCCTGTCCCCAGACATTCCTTTCTAGATAGAAAAGGATTGATGTTTCGTATGTTCCTCTTGTACATACCCCATAATGTGCTGAACATAGGAAGGATATTGGAATTCTCCCTTGCTGCCTCCTTTTTTTGCAACATCAGCACCTTCCAAAGAATTTAAAGGCAAACGTTCAGTGAGAAGGAATTGCAACACCCAACAAAACAGCAGCTGAATAAAACAGGACTGGATGTCACTGCGCTGACTAAGAACAGGGCGAGTTGGGGAAACAGCAGGATTGTACAAGAATTTATAACCATTATGCAGAGAAGAATTTCTGCATTCAGTGAATTAAACGTTGTTCTGAGCATGAAATTATCACATAAAATACGCAAAATGCCAGCTCCCCTGCAGAAATTACGCGATGTGTTTCCTGCCAGAAAAAAAAGGGAAGACATTCTCTTCTTACCTGCTCTCTGGGCTTCCAGAAGGAAAGCATTGCCGTAGTCCCAAAAAAACATTCCTTGATCAGATAGCTTATTGATGGCAGCTACTTGTCTTCTTAGACTGAAAGAATAAAAAATAAAAAGCAAACTTACTTTTGACACCATCTTATATCATTAAAAAAAAAAAACCTTCAGTTTGAACTATGGGACACTGTATGAGAGAAAACAGTTTACTAAGTAAATGTGGAAGATGAGAAATCTGGGTTCAGATTTCACTGCTAAAATAAATAACCTTTTGCAATTTTTCTTTTACTAAAAAAAATAGAAAGAAACTCCAGATTTCAATAGTAATGTTGCAATGGGACAGGGGAGTATACAGCACTCTTCACCCACATTCTCCAACCAAGTTCAGAGAGCACTAAGGACTCCAGATACTTCTTTAAATCACCCAGTCCCCTTTAGGCAACCAGTGCCCCCATTAAGTCACCATTTCACAGATATTTCCTTGCTTAACTAGAGAAACAGAATGACAATCGTTGGGCAAAAATTCAGGGGAGCAGGTTTAATTTCTGACTTCCTATTAGCCTTCCTATCTGACCATTAAGTTTTTTTGTGGGACCCTTGCAGTGAGTGTCAGAAAGTTTTCCTCCCGCCCTCCCTCCCTCCCTTCTCTCCCTCACCCTTCTCCTTTCCCTTCCCTCCCTCCCTTCCTGCCTTTCTCCTCTCCCACCCCCTTCCTTCCTCCTCTCTCTCCCCCTCCTTCCCTCTCTTCCTTCCTCCTCTCCTCCCCCTTCTTTCTTCCCTTCCCTTCCCAGCAGGCAGCTAAATGGATGCTCCAGGTGGGGGTGTATGTGAGGAAGTGCCCAAGTGGCCAGCACAGTGTGAGAGCAGAGGGACTGATCATTTCTCCATTGATGTCTTCACTGCAAACATATCACAAGTCAAGATTTCATTATTGAGAAGGTGGCAAGAAGTCGAGAGTTTATAACTAGATTTTGGCAGACTGATTTTCTGATTCTTATTCAAAAATGAATCATTTCTGTGCAAAACCTAGCACCCCAATCTTCTAAAAGAACCAAAAGAGAATGGAAAATGAACATTTTAAAACTTTGCCAGATAGTTAAAATAAAGCATGAAAATGATTGCCATACCTTTCTTTTACAAGAGCCTGGAATTTTATGGGATCACTGGACATTAGTTGGTTGGCATCCCTTAAACTTAACTGTACTGGGTAATATCCACCATTAAATGGATTGTGACAAGATGTTTGGTCAGACCCCAAATCTACTAATAGTTCCCCAGTAGTATTGAATTCATCCACCAGTTTCTCCCTACATACAGAAAGAGGAAAACGGGAAAATGAGAAAAAAATAAGCAGAAATGAAGAGCATCTTGAGAAAATTTAAACAGAATTATTAATCAATACACATTTGGTAAACACGCATTTTAAGAAATAAATTATTCAGTCAACACATAAAACATGTACACATCCCACTTATTTCAAATGTGTTTTACTCAAAATTATTACAGATACTTTCTCAAGGGAAGCAAATTCAATATCATTTTCTCAAATGTATGCACATACCCTTCAGTCTGCAATGATGATCACAATCAGACATGAAATACTATCAACTTTGTTTCTAAAAATAAATCACTTTTGTTGTACAAGGAAAAACAAAAATGTGGCATTGAACCATTCACTTTATAAATCAATGAATGGAATCAAAATTGCATCAGGGCTTCTAAAAGAGTTGTTCTCATGTATAAACAACACTAACATACATTAGGAAAAAATACCACACAAATGTGGGACAAAAGAAAGTGAAACACTTAATTAAACAGTAAAGATCTATTTCAGTTTATAACTATTATAACAAGGAAGTTAAAATAACAAATATTAAAAACATATCACTGTCAAGAGGATCACCGATCAACTGCCTACTTACCAAAGATCTACCACGTTCCCGTGATATCCCAAACTAAGAGCCATTTTATTCTTCTTTGCTTCTCTGTATAAATATTTTAAACAGAATTTTAGCATTAAGAATGCAAATCAATTGTTTACGGAGACAGGGAAATACTATCAAGTATATTTTGACTCCCTTCTGACTATACTATACTATACTAAGACGATTAGAGTGCTAGAGGCTAAAATATATAATGCATAGTTGCAAGAATTGAGTATGTCTCTAGTCTAACAAAGAGAAGGGTGACATAATAGCAATCTTCCAATATTGGAGGGGCTGTCACAAAGAAGAGGGGTTGAATTGATTTTCAATTCAAAGCACCCGAGGTAACACAAGGAGTTGGAAATTTACCAAAAAGAGATCCAATCTAGAACTAAGGAGAAATTTCCTGATGGTGAAAACTATTAATCAGTGGAATGGGTTGCTTTCAGAAATTGTAAGTGCTCCAACACTGGAAATTTTAAAGAAGAGATTGGACAACAATTTGCCTAGACCAGTGTTTCTCAACCTTGGCGACTTTAAGATGTTTGGACTTCAACTCCCAGAATTCCATATCTAGAATGATATGGGGGTTTTCTCCTTAAGCAGTGGGTTGGATTGGAAGACCTCCAAGATCCCTTCCAACTTTGTTATCCTGTTAGACACTAAAGAACATACTTTATGAACCATACCTAAGTTGAGCAATGCAATCATCCAGGCTTCTAGTGATTTTCATCAGCCATCCCTGATGATGACGTTTTAAGAGAGCAGCTTCGTCAACCTGAGAGATTGTATTTACAGGAGGAAAAAAATCAGGCACAACTAATCTTCCTGTATTTTATATGCCTGGTGTGCAGCAAGTAAAAATTAAAGTTAATCACCATCACAGTATGACAAGTTTGTTTTGAACAAGCTGTTCATAGTCTGAGAAACACCAATTATGAGTGCGGTTTCCTGTTAGAACTAATTCAGAAAAAAGATTCTCTCCCAATCAATAGTGAAAAATTACACAAGTAAATTGAAAGCTTGCCTTGCTGTATTTAATAGCTCTAAACTTGTAACCCTGAGGTTTTATCTACATGAAACCGTTTCATCTCCTTGGGGATCCTTGAATGAACAAGATATGACCTATTTGATAAGCTCTTTGCAGCAAAAATTAGGCTCTGCCCAACAACATTTGCATCTTCTCAATAGCAAATTCCCTCCTTACTCTGATTTAAATAGACAGAAGAATTTTCTCACGAAGCAAGTTCGGAATGGCAGGACTGTATGCAGCTTGTATAAGACCATGGGGGAATTAAAGTCACGAAATATAACATTCTATACATAAACATCTAGAAGACTCTGCTAAATTTTGTGGGATTAATATGCAGTATGTAGAGTTTCTGAATCTAGGCTTCAGACTTTTGGAGAATTACTATGATGTGGAAAATTATCTTTGTTGTCATATAGAGCAGAGGTGAAATTCAGTAGTTTCACTAGAACCCGTAGTAAATTTTCTAAGCAGTTCAGAGAACCGGTTGTTAGAAGAAATCTCCTTTGTTTTTTTTCCACTTTACAGGGTTAATCCTGTCAGGAAGGCAGGAAATAAACATTCTGGTGTTGTTTCTAGCCTAATCTTGATTGCCCTGTTTACAGAAACTGTCCACCCAGTCACATGACCCCACTAGCCACACCCACCAAGCCACGCCCACAGAACCGGTGGTAAAAAAAATTGAATTCCACCACTGCTTTTCCCCCCTTTGCTAAACCAGGCAGGGGCAGGGCCAGCATGTGACGCATCTGGCCTGCGGGCCACGAGTTTGACATCCCTGCTGTAAGCTTATTATATTGTTTGACATATAGAATAAAACAAAAGACTCTTGTGGTCAGTCATTACTTACAAGAAACATGGGACAAATAGAAATCAAAAATAGAGTTTGAAAGACTTCCAAGCTTTACTGAAGTAAATGGCAGAGATACAAATTGATGGTCCAATCACATTTCAAATGTGATTATTGGGCCACCTATTTCTAACCAATAGTTCTGCATAATAGATGATCTTTATTTAAACAAATGACCCTGCACTAGCTACGCACTTCAAAAGTGGCAGTGCAAAAATACTATTCTTAGTGCCATTCCTGTTTTACCTGATGATCACAGAAGAAGGGTTAAAATAATTTAATCTGCACCAGACAAAAATAAATTCTTAAATACTTGCAACCACTGGTGAATCATTCATTATTGACAGGCAGCAGTTTCAAAATGAGGAAACAGTAAAAATGTGCTGTTGCAATTTTTTGCAGCAACCTGTTATTGTTGTTCTTTGCAAATTTCAGAAATGCAAAGATAGCAAAAAGCCAACATCTGTAAATGTTATATCCATCCTGCTTAAAGCAGTTATTTTACCTTTCAATAGGACTTAAATTGACTTACTAAGGAAAACCTTAAAAAGGGCTCATGTACTTATGGAAAATATGTAGTAAGCTGAATGTAAATCAGGACATACTTTCTAGATGGCTACTTTCTATATTGCCAAGTCTAGGGCTCCACTTCAGAGTGTCTCAGGCTTCAGGCTGTTGAAAGCAGAATAATATATCTCTAAGGGGCTCTGTGACAAGTACTTAAAGAAAGCTGATATATGGACAAGGAGGCTTTGCATCTATTAAGGGCAGCATCCATTGTGTTTTGAAGCTAGATAATACTGGAAAGATAGCAGGGTGGATGTAACAGTTACACAAAGAATGGAAAGCTCTACTTTTTTATATTTCGTTGGCTATTTTACAATACTTCTCATCAGCAATTAATATGGCTAAGACTGGGGAAGGCAACACAAACACAACTTCATTATAGGAATTATTAAATTTCATTGGAGTCCATAGCACAGGCAGAATTTACCAAGAACGAGAGACAGAAATCTTACTAATAGACAATCACTTATCAAATAAATGAAATTTAGAATAGTGTAGTGATTTAAAGTACTACCAGGCTAAAGATTTTGAGTTCTAGTTCTGCTTTAACACAAAGACAGCTGGAAGATTTTGGGCCAGCGATTCTTCTATAGCGCTAGGAAAGATGCAATGCCAAATGACTTCTGAAAAACATGTCAAGAAAGCTATAGGGACTAGTCTAGGCTGTTATCAGGAGTCAAAGTAACATTGAAGGGATAATTAAAAATGTATAAATGCCGAGTTCTTTTTTTCAAAAGCTTCATCGTTCCTATCACCTATCTCCTCCCACTTATGACTATCACTTTGTTGCTTGTATCCTTACAATTTATGTTGATTATTGTTTCCTAATATGATTTGATTATTTATTGTACCCTATGACTATTATTAAGTGCTGTATCTTATGATTCTTGATGAATGTATCTTTCTTTTTATGTACTGAGAGCACATGCACCAAAGACAAATTCCTTGTGGGTCCAATCACAATTGGCCAATAAAGAATTCTAATCTTCTAATCTTCTTTCATAATATTTAGTTTATTCAAAGAAGGTTAAAATACAAAACAACAAAATATTTCTAAAAAAGAAAACAAAACACAAGAAAACAAAAATGTCTTAGAAAAAAGAACAACACATATACATACAGAATCCTTCCTATTGGAATGCTGATTAATATACTACAACAATGTTAGCTTCCACCCCTTGCTAAATAGGCCAAAAGTTTTAAACTA
Organism: Myanophis thanlyinensis; assembly: GCA_017656035.1. Lineage (NCBI taxonomy): Eukaryota > Metazoa > Chordata > Lepidosauria > Squamata > Homalopsidae > Myanophis > Myanophis thanlyinensis. The sequence continues at coordinate 14,878 of JAEANM010009998.1, forward strand.
CAAATTGTTAGCCTACATTATATACTATATAAATAACAAAATAGTTACTGTAACAACTGTTATTGTAATCAAATCGTAGAAAATTTAGCGCAACTTCAATCCCAGATCATTACTTTACATGTTTCTTAAATTTGCATAGGTGTTGAATTTTGAAATAGACAATTAAAAGTATTTTTCAAAATGCAATACTGCTAAAAAATATACCAAGACAGGGGATTTTATCCATCTGAGGACTAGTGATATTTGAAAATGCTAACCCTTCAAAAAAGTTGGAAATGTTATGGATGCTAACAGTTACTTCTGCCCTTGTGACCTCCCGTCTAGACTATGCCAATGCTTTCTACATGGGGCTCCCTTTGAAGAACATCCGGAGGCTGCAGTTGGTGCAGAATGCGGCCGCGCGGGTGATTCGGAGCTCCCATATTACACCTCTCCTGCGCAAGCTGCACTGGCTCCCTGTGGCCTTTTGGATGCGATTCAAAGTGTTGGTACTCACCTTTAAAGTGCTCCATGGCTTGGGACCCGGGTACTTACGGGACCACCTGTTGCCACTGTCAGCCTCCAGCTGACTGGTGCAGTCCCACAGGGCAGGCCGCCTCAGGGTTCCATTGTTGGGACAGTGCCGTCTGACAACCCCGAGGGTACGAGCCTTCTCTGTGGCTGCACCCTCTATGTGAAACGAATTGCCCCCAGAGATTCAGACCATCGTGGACCTGCAGACCTTCTGGCGCACATTAAAAACCCATTTATTTCAACAAGCCGGTCTGGCCTAACTCTTAGCGGGGTTTTAAATTTAAAATTAATTTATTGGATTTTTAATTGGTTAATGGTTTTAAATTTTTTACTCTTTTATAGTCGGGTTTGTGGCCACTGATTTAATTTATTCTTAACTGTATTTTAACTTTTATATGTTCGGTTTTTTAGATTAGCTGTACACTGCCCTGAGTCCTTCAGGAGGGGGGCAGTATATAAATTTATTTATTTATTATTTATTTATTAATTTAATTTATATACCACCCCCTCTCCCTCAGGACTCAGGGCGGTTTACAGCCAGTAAAAAACAGAGTATAAATACAAAAATACAATGAAAAGCAGTTAAAATAATTAAACAATGGCTGATTAAATATCATTTTAAAATTCCATTTAAATGATTAAAAGCAAAAC
>JAEANM010009999.1:0-16040 GCA_017656035.1 Myanophis thanlyinensis
AATAAATAATTAAATAAATAAATATAAAAAGGGTTGTTTTTCTTTCTTTTTTTAAGGATAATTTTGTGAATCAGTAGCTAGCTTTCCATGCCACACAAATGTTTGCAAATCTCTTTTTGTTCCACTAAGAAAATTATATTGTTGTTCAAAGAAGCAGACCAAAGATTTGGTATGATTTTAGTAAACAGTTTGAATTGTATAGCCAGGCAAGTTATAAGCCTATAGCAGTGATGGCAAAATCTTTTAGAAACCGAGTGCCCAAACTTCAAGTCTTGCACCTGTGTGCACACCGGAGAGCCAAAGACCAGCTGGCTGGCAGGGAGACGGGACATCAAAATACCCACAGCTCTGCAGAAAATCGAGAAGACAAGATCTTTTTCCTTCATGAGACATTGGAATTGATTGACTTAACTTTTTTTTTTTAGTCCCATAAACTTCTGTTTCCCTGCAAATGATGGCAAGAAATGCCATGGAGAAATGCAATGGAGCTGAGCTGGGGCGACGGCTTGCATGACCACAGAGAGAGCTCTGACTATCACATCTGGCATACATGCCATAGCTTCGCCACCACTGACCTATAGTTTTCAGGTGTCAATTCCTCTTCCTTGGTTTTCTATACTACAACAGTTCTACCAAATGCCATCTACTGTTCACTATTGTTTGCAAAAGTATGATGTTAGTCTGCAGTGTAAGCTTCTCAGATGTTTAACCTACAAGCCATGTAGATCATCTTTTTTCTGGGTTATTTCTCAATCTGTCTCACCTGCATTTCTGTGTTTATCACATCTCCCATTTTCTTTCATTATCTCCCCTCCCCTTGATAAATGATTGTGCTTTTTTGTTGTGTTTTCTATCATTTCCCCTTGAAATGTTCTAATATTCATCTTTTTTTTTCTTTATCAGGATTTGAAGATTTTATAATCATCTCCAAAACATTTTCAGAGGAAATGTTGTTTAATTCCATGGTGTTTTACTTGATTTTGTTTCATATCATTTTCTGTGCTACTCACTTATTCTGAGATTTCTACAATGTACTTGGTAGCGTAGATGGCATAGGTAGTATATCATTTTATAAGGTTAAGCTCATGTTTTTCATTTTTGACATTTTATACTCTTCAGATTGCTCCAATCTGCCCCTTTTTAAAACTTTCTGTTCTGAATGAATTTTCCACTTTGAGTTTCCGTTAATAAATGCCTTTGGCATCCTTATTTTCCTTATTCTGTTGTTTCATGAGCAGTGGTGTATATTAATTGTTTTGTTTCTTTAATAGATTCTGTTGGAATTGCTTGGAGTGCCGTATGACTTTTGATATGCAAAAGTCAAGTCTTTTGTTTGTATGCATTTTAGTTGTAGTAATTGTATTCTTTCTGCTTCTTTCATTTGATTTTTTTTATTTTATTTTCTCAGTCGGTTCTATTTGCTGATTAGTTATCTGTAAAGCTTCTATTTCCCAACCTGTCTGCTGTTTTTGTAGATCCAAATTACATATTTCTATATTTTTGACATTCCATTTTTCTTAATTGTCCAAAATTAAAGTTATCTATAATTTTAGCTTGTTCAAAGAGCAAAAATTACTGATTGCTTTCTGCTTTCAGTTACTTCCAACTCAATGTCAAAGAAAATCTTGCTTTCCAGAATCTACTGTGGATTCATTAACCATTACACAGTAAAAGTTGAATCTGAGAATTTGTTTCCAAATTTGTAACATTTACTTTTGAAATCCTCTGTTTTAGTGGTTAATATTGGTAGTAACGTTCCATGATTTTTTTTCAGTTTTGTTATTTTTTTTCCATGTCTGTTTACCTTCCAGTTGGTTTGCAATTTGTTGTTCAGCATAGAAACAATGCAAGGACACAACTGTTCCCTCTTGGCACTACTACACATAAGCTTGCAGCATGAATTTTATTTCACTTCTGTTTTAGTCATGGCATATTTGTTATATGTGAGATTATTTTCAAACACCTACACTGATAATTTAAAAGAATCCATTAGTTTCTATAACAGTACTTCCTTTATAGTCTAATGCAGGATTCTCCAAAGTGATGAATATTAACCTCCAAGAATCAATGGGACTATCCTTTATCATTCTAAATTGTTATTCATAGTACTATTAGTTAAAGTGGTATTTATTATTTCTATTTAAAAAGGGAATTGAGTACTAATCTGAAACATCATGAAGGGATCAATGAGCTGAAAAGTTTGGAGACCTCTGGTCTAATTTAAACTTATACCAGGCTCCAAAAACCAAATAGACATGATATGATTCTTCCAGCATGTTTCTGTTAGGGATGGGCTGCCTTCACCTTCTTTCTGTCACAGAAACAATGTCAGGGATTTCAAACTTGATTTAATTGAGAGCCGCATCAGGATTGTGTCTGACTTGGGGGAATGGGGTTGGCATGGTCAGGGGGGCATAGCCAGCTTGTTGTCACTCATGTTGGGGGCACCTGTGGTGACCAAGGCAGGATTTCTCTCAGATCCTCCCTCCATCTCATTATAATCTCCTTCCGTCCTTCCTTCCTTCCTTCCTTCCTTTCCTTCTTTTTCCTTTCTTACTCTTTCCCCATCTTTTCTTCTTTTTCTTTGTCTTTCCTCTTTCCCTTTCTCTTTTCCTGTCCCTTCTTGGATGCTCAAATGCAAAAGGAGAAACATTTCTCATTTTGTTTTTGTTTGTTTTGCTTCTCTCTGCAAGCGAAAATGGAGTTCCTGTGGGCCAGGGGCCCAATTTATGGCTGCATGCAGCGCTTCGGTGCTCCGTTTTCACTGGCAGAGGCACCGCAGGCTGGTCCTTCACTGTTTCCAGGGTGACCCCATGGGCCAGATCTAAGCACCCCGAGGGCCACATCCAAGTACACGAGCCTTGATTGTGACATCCCTGAACTATGTGAACTGAGTTGCTTCTTATTCTTCCAGAAAACATCTCCTTCCTCCTGGGAATAAATACTACATTTCATCACATATTACTTTTGCACAGTGCTTGCAGAGTGAAAGATTTCTCACCCATTTTTATTAGAATTCCACTTTTTCCTCACCATTTGTCATCAAACATATTTAAAAGGACAAACAGCTCACATATTGGTTGATTCAGATATAGAATGGGGCAAAGAAGGAGATAAACAGGAAAGAATGCAGTATATCCTTAATCAGTACCAGATACAGAACACTGTACTTGCTTGAATATGTATGTTTGATAGAATAGTTTCCAGTCCTTTGTTTAATTGGTTAGTGGAAAACACATGCATTGAGAAAATACACTTAAGATTGTGCTAAACTAACGGGATATTTCTAAACTACTATAGTGACTTGAATAAAAGACTAGTTTTTATCCCCTTAGTTTACTTTTGTAGTGGAAAGGTTGTCTTAGGTTTGCTAAGAATAAAATAATGTAAGCAGATGAGGGTATCTTCCTCCCCATTTGATTTTCACTGGAAGTTTTCAAGAGACTGGAAAGCTATTTGTCTGAAATGGTACAGAACAGGGGTGTCAAACTCGTGGTCCACAGGCCAGATGCTGGCCGTGCCACCCGTGGTTTAGCAAAGAGGGAAAAATTGCATTATGTCACATGACTACAATGTGATGCCACAAGTCCAACAGCCCTGGTATAGGGTCTCCTACCACAGGCAGGGGATGGGAGCAGAAGACCTTCAAGGTCCCTTCTATGGTCTTTGTTCTTTGGGGGGGGGGAGTTGTATTAAATTCAAACTTAAAGCCAATTGGATTTTTTTTTGGGGGGTGGGCTGTATTTCAGGATGAAGCAACTTTGGTGCTTCACAGATGTGTTGCAAGTCAAGTCCATCTTTGGAAGATCGGTTGATGTAAATGGTTTGCTTGCTTCAGCACTCTTTCAAGTTTAGATCTATACAGAGGTGAAATTCAGGTTCTAACAGGTTCACTAGAACCAGTAGTAAATTTTCTAAGCAGTTTGGAGAACCGGTTGTTAGAAGAAACATCCTTTTGTTTTTTTCCACTTTACAGGGTTAATCCTGTAAGGAAGGCAGGAAAGAAACATCCTGGTGTTGTTTCTAGCCTAACCTTTATTGCCCTACTGACAGAAACTGCCCACCCAGTCAAAAGGCCCCTCGCCAGCCACATACCAAGCCACGCCCAGTAGTAAAAAAAATTAAATTCCACCACTGGCTAATGCCAGTCCCTAAATATAAACTTCTTAGCTTTCCCCTCCAGGATTAGATAACAGCTAAATCATATCAAAGCTGGGATGGAGCTGCATAATCTCACTGTTCAAAACATCTTCATGAAAAAGAAATATATATACTTTACAAAATATTAGATTTGCACCCTTTTTTAAAATATTGGAGCAACATTAAATATCTCACTCTCTATGAGATGAAAAAGTGGTTACAACTTCATTTTATTTACTGATCCAAAAAGTGGGAATTTAATAGCTTTATAAATAACTTTATGTCCTTAAGGGCAAACTAACCTTTTAAAAAAACAACAGTATAAGTAGAATAGATATCACCATTGATACTAAATTTGCCACAGGCATTTTGAGAACATGATATAACTTTCTTTTTGTTTGCTAAAGAGAAACTGGAAACCAGATTGGCATAAATCAGATACATAATTCAGAAAAACACCTCTATATTTACAGATACACCAGTACTTAAAATAAATATTTCTGTGTTCAGCATAGGGCTTGTTCTCATATAAGTGAATAAACAACTGTAAAAGTTTTTCCTTAGATTCATTTCCACATTAATGAATATTGAGACTTGAAATGCCTGGTTAAACCTAGATAAAAGTGGCAGATGCTGGATAAAATTCCATTCTCCTGCTTTTATAGATATTATGTTATGAGTTTGCCTAATAAGTTGCAACCTACCTGTCTTTAGTCCTGACAATTTGGTCATCGTGCTTTTTTTTTCAACAATTGGAGACATAAGATTATTAATAAATGGCAAATATTATTGAAGCAAAATCAATAAGTAATTTGTGTGGAGAGAAATAAAGAAAGAAATATAAAATGACCAAATAGTTGAAAGCAACTATGATATAGAAGTTTCTATCAAGCCACAAGCAAAAAACGATTGACTAAATCTAGGAAGGTTAACATGTAGTCCTCACTTAATGACTGTTCTGTTTATGTGACCATTTGAAGTTAAAATGACACTGAAATAGTAATATTACAATCTGTCCTTGCACTTCTGTCTCAGCATCCCCCCCCCATTAGATTCCAGCACTTTGTAACCAGCAAGAATTTATTACTGTCACAGTGTCATGCACTCGCCATTTGTGTGGTTCACAGCCAGATTACAAAAAACAGAGTCAATGGAGAAGCCAGCAATAAAATTTCAAGTCGCAGTCACATGATGTCTTACTTAAGAACCATGGCAGAAGCTGTAAACCTGTCACACTCATGCAATGTCCTGCTTAATTATCACATTGCTTAGCAATGGATTTGCCCATCCCAGTTGTGGTTGTTAAATGAGGATTACCTACATTATGTGTTCTTTCAGTCAAAGGCCCAGATGTAATCTTAAAGGTTCTATTCTGGAGACCCTTTTCCAAATCAGGCGCCCACTACTTGAGGCAGGTTTCAACTATTCTAATTCCCAGCCCAATTGCAAATCACCAATAGCCATGATAGCCTGTCAGGTAACCTATGTCAGAAGAACAAGCCTACTTTATCTCAAAGAATTCTGACATTCTTTGTCAATCAAATTGGAGGGAAAAATAATTCTTGCAGGCATGTATTTCTTCTAAGACTTTTTTTTTATAGGAAAGATATTATTCCAGAAATCTGTTTGATTTAAAACAGATATGAACAGTGACAAAGAAGTAAATTATATAAATCACTTAGGATTTATAAAAGCAGATACTTTTAGCAACTAAATGTAAAATGTAATGAAGGCAGAAAGAAAGATTTAGGAGAATAATACAATTTAGAGAAGTCATAATTAAGCAGTTAACAATCCTGTCTGAAATCTCTTCAACAACCGTTCATTTTAGATTCAAAACAAAAAGATCAGCCCAAGTTTAAATGGGTGCAGCCATTAATTTAATCCATTTGCCACCCATCTAATCTTTTTAATTTTTTTTAATAATCTTTCTGCTATTGCTGTAGTATTTTTAACCAATATTTCACTTTACTTATCTGAATCTACTCAACAAAACTAGTTGAGTAGTTTCAGCTTCTGTAGCTGAAAAAAGAAGCTGTTTTTATTAGCAATTAGTTTCCTTAAGGCTTAAAGAAAAGTGCAAGTCAAATCATGTTTAAACATGTAATGGACCACTTAATAGCATGTATTATGATAATCCTTTTTTAGATTTTTGCCAGGATTACATTCTGCTAAACTATTCCCTGATACCTATAGAAACTAGGTGGAGAGTTTTTACTGATCTGGATCTCATATTAAGCTTAACACATGGTTTGTTTAACTGAACAGATCACAACTGGGCAGCCAACCTTTCACAAGTCCAAAACTGAATTTATTAGGTTGGAGAATAAGGGTTGAAAGCTGAACTCGATAACAGTGCAGTGTGAATGTGTAGGGCCATTTTAGACACGTGGATGGGGTTAAAATTTTCGGTGGGTTCCTTTTCTTGGGCTTGAGGGGATATTTTTAGTGTTTTTCTCTGACCAGAAGCCATGCTTTACAAACTACTGTGGTTTATCAAATACACCTATTAAAATAAAATCACACAAAACCCCAGGAAAACCCCCACAAAACCCCACACCTATTAAAATGAAATCACACAAAACCCTAGGAACTGTTTGTACAAACTAGGCCATTTCTATGAAGATTTGGGAACTGTGAAGCCGTTATTGTAAATGCAGCAAGCATAAAACCATTCAAGCAAATGATAATCTTGTTCACTCCATCCCAGTTAACTGAACATTTCAAATAGGGATGCAAAAGTCTGACTCGTTCCACACAACTATTTTAAAGAATAATCTTCAGAAAACAAAGACCTGCCCATAAGAACAAATCAGCTTAAAGTAATAACAGTGCAATACCATAAAGAAATATGAATATAAAGTCATCTGGGATAAATATAACCAGATTCATCAGAAACTATGCAGAACTTTCAAGGGAAAAGGTCACCACACTAAGACTCTACCATAGGTGGTTATCATCATTCTTATACATTTTGGGTATATTTCACAAGCACTTTGGACAGCTAAGTGAGGTTGTGTATATTGTGATCTAAATCATGTAAACTCTCCTAATCTGGGTGTTTTCAAGATGTACGAACTAAAAATCTCAATGGGGAAATGATGTACATATGCATGCTTTAGGCTTCTTGTTAAGAAATTAAAAATATTATGTGTTTGATTCCTTGTTAAGAAATTAAAAATATTATGTGTTTGATTCCTTCAATAAGAGGCTAGACGCGAAAGGCTTAAGTGATAACAGCTCTTTATTTACAGCACAAGCATTGCAAGAACATATTTACAGGGATTTTGACAGCTTTTATACACTTTGAATGGCGCGCCTCAGCCAATCAGAGAGCCAGGTTTTCCCGCTCTCTGAATGCCGGCGGCCAGACTTGCTGTCTCCAACAACTCCTTATATGGGTATAGAACATTATGATTAGGCTAATCTTTAAAAAAAAATAGCTTGGTTTATTTGTAACCCTGTTCTAAATCAATCACTTTCCATTTCAGATTTTTTTTTAGGAGTATTTAAATTTTAAAAAAGAAAGAAATCTTTTGTTGAAACTTCTATTCAGGACCTTTCCTTTTGACAGTTTTCACAGATTTGCTGTTCAATTGCAGTCTTATTCAGTGGAGTTATTATTTCGTGTGTTTAGTCAGCACTCTACACAACCTCTTACATATTTACCACTTTTCCACTCCACTTGGAAAGTATAACTGGATTTATTTTTATAACTCAGAACACTTTAAAGTACAGCTGATGGAATAATGTTCTCCAGGTATATTCATTTCATATTTACAGAAATCACGGCTAGTATGGTCACTGGTGAGGGAATCTGTGATTTAGGAAGTATAGGACTTGTCCTTCTACAACCCTCTGGAAGATCCCAGTTTTAATGCAAAAGAAATTTTGAGATGAAAATACAATATTAACTATATTCTCCATGCTTTTACAAAATGAAATAATTCAAAGAGATTAAGTATGTAGTATCTAAAGATATCAAATGTTAAGGATATTGATACTTTCTGCTAGGAACTTTAGGAGAAAGATTTCTCCTAAAGAGTTTCCTTTATAAATTATACTTTGATTCCTGAGCCTTGCTTTTCATCAATTGTCTTCAGGCTATCTGTCATTAAGCTCTCACAGTAATAGATTCAAGTTATTGGTGATGACAAAGGAGCAAGGAAATGTATCAGAAGAATTGTTATCCATCTTGGAGGCATTTTTAAGGTTGAAGGTTTTAAGATTTAAATGAACTTTGTTTTCACTGTCTAAAAAAACATCTAAAATCAACAAAATAAGGCTGCATAAGATTGCCATTAAATACATAATTAGTGCAGACAAATGGAGTTTGAATCCATATAATTTCTTGGATGTGGAGCAGCAAAAAAAAAAAAGAATAGATGGCTTTTATTTTGTTGATCTAATTATTAATCCTCGTATTTCTTTATAATCTAAACACTAGCCATCACTGAGCCTATTCTACCTTTTTTGACGTCAGCTTCCATGCATGGGGTGCTACAAGCTAATTGTGCTCGATTTAATTATCTAGAAATGGCTAGTGAACTCAATTATAATTCACTTTGGAATAAACTATACAGGATCAAACATCTGTTGTGTCTTAGCAAGATTTCAGAAATGGTTTACCGTTGTTTGCTTGCTTGGGCTGTGTGAAAATGACTGCCTCAATGTCAACCAGCTGACTTCATGCCTAAGGTAGATCTGGAACTCACCATACCTTCTGTTTCTAGCCAGGTGTCTTAAGCACTACATCAAACTACTTTAAACAGATTAATCCATATAAAATGCTAAGTCCTAAAGTAATTTTCATTGTTTTAGCTTCACATTGTATGAATCTGATCTCTTGCTATATACATCATGGTTCATGGCTTAGCGCTAATTTATGAACAATACAGCTTGTTCAATAAAGCAGGGTTAAAGCATAATTTAACCATTGGCACAATCAGTGGTGGAATTCAATTTTGTTTTACTATCAGTTTTGTGGGCATGGCTGGGGGTGGGGGTATGTGACTGAGTGGGCAGTTTCTGTAAGCAGGGCAATAAAGATTAGGCTAGAAACAGCAGCAGAATGTTTTTTCCCTGCCTTCCTGACAGGATTAACATTGTAAAGGGGAAAAAAACAAAAGGAGATTTCTTCTGACAACCAGTTCTCTGAACTGCTTAGAAAATTTACTACCGGTTCTAGCGAACCTGTTAGAACCTGCTGAATTTCGCCTCTGGGCACAATGTAAGAACCCAACCAAACACGTATCCATATTTCATCTTTAAGCTGATTCTGCCCTAGTGTGACTCTATAACAGGCTCCATGTCCTCCTATTGGACAGTTTCCCTTAGCACCTGCCAATAATCACTTTCTTTTTTCTTGTTTTATAAATAAAAAATTCGTGATTCAAAACGTGGCAGAGACGTTTTCAAATATATATATATATTTTCTTTGCCTATTCTTTTTCTTTTTAAAAAAGGCCAGGGATATTTCGTCATTTTCCCAGTCACTTGAGACAGAAGTGACTCATCTCCTAGATAGCCAGCATATTATCTTGCTTCAGCACAAGAGCTCTTCCAGAGACTTCCGGAAGGTAATTCCATCCATACTTTCACTGTTGATAAATTTTAATTTTAATTTTTCCTGCCCTTCTTCAGGCCATTGTGATATGTCTTCCATTGTGATTGGGACATGAAGAGTTTAACTAAATAGACATGGGTAGTCTTTGGCTGATTAGTTTATGTTTCCCCTCATTTGATAAGGAAATATGGGGAGGCAGTAAAACAGCCTCCAACCTTAGCAACTTTAATACTTGTGGACTGCAATTCCCAGAATTCCCCAGTCAGCCATGATTCTTAATAGGCCATGATTGTGATCTTTTCTTTTTTAATGTGTTGTCTACCCATGAATTTGAAGGGCTTTGTTTGTTCCTTTGTTTGCTTGTTTTTAGAAGATAGGGCTTCTAAAAACCTCAACATCACTGTTTTTCCTAATATTGGCCTGATTTGGATGACAGATTGCCTCAATATATGCTGCTCACTGATAGAATCCTTAACAGAATTTAATAGAATAAGTTGTAAGAGACCTTGGAGGTCTTCTAGTCTGACCCCCTGCTCAAGCAGAAGACCCTATACCTGTGATGGTGAACCTATGGCACGGGTGCCACAGGTGGCATGCAGAGCCATCTTGCTGGGCACACAAGCTGTTGAGCAGCTTACCTCCAGCTGAGCATGCACATGCGATTGCACATGCACACATGTGCGATTGCAGAGACCCAGCTGGTCTTCGGGCATCCGCTGTGCATGTGTGCGATTGCAGCAGGAAATCTAGGTGGTCTTTGGAGCTCTCCTGCACATGCACATACGATTGCTCATAGGTGCATATGCCTGCGCACAGCGTGTGCGCATTACATGTGCAAAAGCTGCATGCATGCACAGATGGTGCAGTTGCACATATGGCGCATGTGGAGGAGCTGCATGCAAGTGCGGATGGCACACGCAAAGCACGTACTTTTCAGCACTCGATAAGTAAAAGGTCTGTCACCACTGCCTTATACCATGTCAGACAAATCACTGTCCAGTCTTTTTTTAATTTTTTTTTAAGCCTCCAGTGATGGAGCACCCACAATTTTTGAAGACAAGCCATTCCACTGTTTTGTTCTTCTCACTAAAACTTTATTTTGGTTATCTGGACAATACAACTTTATTTCAGATGAGGGTTCCTGTATAGTCAGCTACATTCTAGCCTCTGCTAGGAGCTTTCTTGTTTCCTGCTTTGTTTTGCAATTGGCAGCTTTTCAACTAAACTTTTAAACAGAAAGCGATCGTTTGTTTTTCATACCCAGCCTGTTTAGCTGCTTGTTGCTGTCTCCTAACCCTCACAATCCTCCTATTTATAGATAGAATAAAGCACAGCAGTCTGAAGCTATGCAAACCAAACATACTGTTTGTTTGTTTCTCCCCAGATTCTAATTCTCAAAGCAGCTAAGAAGCTAACAATATTAGGTCTGCTTTACGTGGATATGCCAATGCATATTTCATAGCTGTATTGCAGGATGCTTGGAATGCAGATGGAAGAATCCTTAAAAAAAAAAACCAAATCTTCTCAAACCTAGCTTGATTAAAGACTCCTCTAGGCCAAAAAGAGCACAGACTGGTTTATAATCACTGCAGGCATAATCTAGCCTAGCCCACCATTATTGCTATCAACATAAAATATTTAAATCTGTATTGGTTAGAGGTGGAAGGGAGAATGTTGTTCTGCAAGACCAACAGAGATATTTGATTTCCTCCTCTTTGAGCAGTGTTATCAAGTCATTCTGAGGTTCAATGGATTTCCCTCTAGTCTCTAATGCAGCACTTTTTACCACATTCTAAATCTGGGCAAATTTAAAATGTGTGGATTTCATCTCCCAGAATTCCCCAGATAGCATGCTGGTTGGGAAAATCTGGGAGTTGAAGTCCTAAATCTTAAAGTGGTCAAAGTTGAGAAACATTGCTCTGCTGGAAAAAAACCCTATTTCACTGAAAAATAGAACAGGCTGTCGCTATCTACAGGGCTCTTGATTTTAAACATACATGATTTTCCAGCCTGAGTACCAATAGCTCATTCTGAGATAGGAACTTAGTCCGTTTTGTTGAATACTAAGAAAGCTCTTGGGCCTGATTATATAATTCGGCAGAAATTAAAAGCATGTTGGTTGCTATATATAGATGTTTACTCTGGCAGCCTCAAATTAATATACAAATTAATAGAACAGCCTATTTTACCTATGGCTTAGTTTCAAGCTGTTATTACCTATAATTAAGGTGAAGAAGTCAGTTCTGACAATTATAAGTCTATTAGCTTGCTTTCAATAATTGCCAACTATTTGAGTAGGAAACAATAATTTGGAGACATGCTTACCAGGTGCTAGATTATAGGTAAACTTCAGGAAGAATAGAGCCATATTAGAATAATGTACTGAGCCAACTAGCTGAACAATTTGCTAGTATCTGGTAAAGGCCTATTTATTTATTTTATTTATTTTTCATGATTTGTATACCGCCCCCTCTCCCTAGGGACTCCATAATTACCCACGCGGCCGCATTCTGGACCAGCTGCAGCCTCCAGATGCTTTTCAAGGGGAGCCCCATGTAGAGAGCATTATATGTAGCCTTTCTGGATTTGAAATCTGCCTTTGATTCTGTTCCCAGGAAATGTTTGTGGGAGAAGCTGAACAATGGTCTATGGACAAGAGGTAGTTGTATTTATTACTGGTTATAGTCATTATAGAGGTAATTTGGTCAACCCTTTACTTCCAAATCCATCCTTGCTCCAAGTTTATTTCAATTTCATCTTAATGATTATAGTGTGGAAGTTTTGATTTTCAAACTATCTGGTATTGGTTAAATGAATCATTGACCCATTTTTAAAAAGTTTGATAGAAACTGAAGCAATGTCTTCTACTCTTCCTTTTCTTGGAGACCTCAGACGATTTGTGTAGGGTAGATTTCATTTAAAAGGAAAAAATAATAATCCCCTTTGGTATTAATAGAAAGGGCAGTTTAACAACAAGACATGCAATCTTTTGGGAATTCGAAACAAGTTTTGTGGTAATTCCTCAGTTTTAGTTTTTCTGTAGGACTTCAGAGTTAGATTTCCAATGGAAAAACTTATTTCTTTTTTTTTAAATACAGCATATTTAGATCACATAAGTGTGTACCATCAATTATTTTGCATTTCAGTTTATTTTGCAATTTTGTAGAATGCAGGGCAACCCTTTTTCTTTTTAATTACTAGGTAAAGTAGTCTACAACAGTTTGGTTTCTAGCTTTATATATTGTATTTGTCAGGATTGTTTCATTAGCTCTTGATATATTTTTAGTGAAAAAACAACAATTAGTTAAAAACTTGTACTTTTGGGGCAGACAAGAAAATAGTCAAATAAAACACTAAATGTTCACACTGAGTACAGTGATGCTCAATATTCAATTACCCTAGCGTTTATACTTTCCAGAATTTCTTTAACTTACTATTCTCAAACTTTGTAAGATAGAATCAATGCATTTATATTGGTCTAACTTGGTAGACGCTCATTTAAGTATCCCTTAAAATAAGTATTTTCACTATGCAGAGAAGATTCTGCTGAATATTTGATTATGTTTGATTTTTACCTTGGGCCTTGGTTATCTTGTTCAATTTTCCTGTCTTGATTAACTTGGGTCTGTGAACTCAAGTTACAAATTCTCTTATATTAGAATCATTTAGTCAGAATGCAAAAATATCATATACAGATATTCTGATATCCACATTTACATGCCTATCAGCAGGAATAGAGAATGTCTTACTCCATCAGAAAGAATGTCTTATTCCATTTTATCATTTTGTTTGCTTGCTTATTTATTTTTTCTTCACTCCAGTAACACATTATATCTCAAGCCCAACAAAGAGAAATTCAACCGAACATGACAATATAACTAAATCCAAAGTAAGTGTGGCAAAAATCTTTTCCTGTCTGAACAATCCTGCCAAATAAGTTTCTCTCAAATATTACATCATTGTGTCTTAGCTTAATGGGTGTTACAAGGAAATTCTCAAAGGTATAATATACGTACAGTATTTTCTTTTCCGGGTTGTTATTTGCTAAGTACTCAAAAATCTCTTTTATGTATGTGTGAATGAAGCTGAACAGTTTCTACTCATGCCTAAGAGTTTTTTGAAGAATACTGTCAAACTTTCTGGAAGATATATGTCTCGTTTTTTAGATTTTTAAATGAACACTATTTCTTAAAAAAAACCCATTCACTAAGGCAAACGCTCTTTTAATAAATTGCACAATTTAAAACTGATAAAACTGTTGCAAAAGATCATCATATTTACCATGGTGCAGTATTCACTTCATCAAGTAAACTGTTAAGCACTTGTCCATTAAGTCTTATCAAACATTTGCTTTACAGGTGTATCAAATCTTTTTATGTCTATCTACGTATAAGCAGGGGTTTAGCTATTCTTCTTAGGCAGCTGAAGGGTATTCAGCATGATTGCCACTCTTATTTCTTTCTCAATTTTTTATTTAGTTAGAGTTCATGCCTCATATTTAAGAGATAGTTATAAACACACAGCCAGAATATCAAAGAAATGAAGATTTTGCAACCTAACAACCACTCACTGTATAGTCCTGTCTGGCCTTGAGTTCCAGGTACCAGAGTCTTGGAAGAAAAGCAAGTCACATTTCTTGTGACTTGCTTTTCTTCTAATTAGACCAAGGCTGTCAATCTCGCAGCCTGCGGGCCGGATGCATCATGCGTTGGCCACACCCACACCTGGTTTAACAAAGGAAACAAAAGTCCAGATATGTCACATGATGCTGCCACGACGTGAGTTTGACACCCCTGAATTTGATGCTCAGTCCCCCCTTCTCTATTTTTTTCACTCCATTGGAGTGAAAATTTGTTTGTGATCAATTTTTTTTCCCTGGACATTTTCTACATTTGATGCACTAATATTGCAATCTAAATTGTGTAGTCGGTGATTCCTTTGTCACGTGATTCTCTGTCCTTTGTAAAAATTAAGGCATTTTAGTTTGCAAGTATGTTTTGACTAGTATGATAAGATTTTGAAAATAGATTTTTAATAGAACATAGAATAATGGAGTTGGAAATGATCTTGAAAGTCTTCTAATTCAACCTCTAACCTAAGCAGGAGACCCTACACCATTTCTGACAAATAGCAGCCTAGTCTCTTTATGAAAGCTTCTAGTGAGCAACTACACCAAGGCAATTGGTAGCAAGGGACCTGTTGGATTCGAATTTCCATAATTTGCATCTATCATGACTACTATACTGGATGGGTTTAATAAAAACTATAATCTATACATAGATTATAAATATTTCTAAAGGCTTAGATAAATCAGCTTACCTCTTGAAATAATTTGCTTTGCATTGTACCTCTCTTTAGTCTTCTGGGATAGAAATTCTCATTTAAGAAAAGTTTATGCCATTAGATAGATATTATGATTCGATGTGTCTCTTAACACATAATATTTTCTAACATGTTCTTTAAGGAAAATAATTAAATTCAACTTAGAGCAAGATTCCTCTGCCTGAAATAATAATAAAGCTTTAACTGATATGACTTTTCACATTATAGATTTGCTCTGATGGATTATTTCAAACTCCTTTGGTGATATTTGTTGCTGAATATGACAGATCAACATCATCTCTAGTTCTGCAATCTACTTATAGTAATAGTCTTCATGTAGCTGAAAACCAAATTATTTTTCTGAATCATCTATCATCTTAGGAGGTTGCCAGACATCACCTTTTGATTATAACTCACTTGGATTTTGACAGATAATCTGAACTTCAAGAAAATAGAACTAAGCACCGTTGTGGCCCTTTGATATTTTGTCATTGAGATTTTAATGAATACTTTCCATAATTTGACCCTTTCCTCACTTTTTAAGAGAGCATGACAATTATTTACAAAGTATCTCTGAAATCCTAAGAGAAGAATAAAGAAATTGCACAATCCTTTTTAACAACAGACAACTTGATCATTTTTTATTTTACCTAATAGGGCATAAATTAACACATTTTTTTTTTGCCAAAAGTCCTCAAAAAAGATTTTGGGAAGTGACATAGGTAGTAACGTAAATTAAAAGGTTAATTTCTGCAGAAGTTAATTAGAAGAACAGCATTAATTTTAATGTAATGGTGTAGGGCCGTGATGGCAAATCTATGGCACGGGTGCCACAGGTAGCACGCAGAGCCAGCTTGCTGAGCACACAAGCTGCCAGCCAACTTCCCTCCAGCTGAGCATGCACATGACATCATGCATGCATGCATTGCAGAAATCCAGCTGGTCTTTGGGCCTCTGCTGTGCATGCACGCAATTGCAGCAGGAAATCCAGCTGGTCTTCAGAGCTCTCCTG